>CAJDSM010109702.1:0-11230 GCA_903981925.1 Ostrea lurida
GGAGGATGTTTACGATGTACAGTGATGATTACACACAATCCACAGTCGGTGCGTTAACTGCTGGCTTCCACAGGCGACACAGACCATACAGTACGATGAGCCAGGGCCGTCTCTCTTTCATTCGGTGAGGATTGGGGGATAAATACATGCAGTGGAGGAACAGAAAGCCTGGGATATCGGTGTGTGGCTGAGCTCTGTCAGTGAGAGCAGTAGTGGTGGTCGAATCAAGTCAGGGGAAGCAGGCTCCGATTCCGGCATAGGCACCGGGTCATACCCTCTAATACTGGGGGAAATGCATTTGATCGCAGTGGGCATGCGCTACAGACAGGCCAGGGTCACATCCTTTGAACTGCGTGACTATAGGTCATGGGCCGTTCCGACCATCCTTAGATGAGGACGGACTGTTCTGTGCCGCAACGATTCAACAACTTACAGCACTCCATGGGGTTTATGTGTGGACAGGCAGAGACAATCTGTTTGATGGCATGAGGTTAGGCACCGCTAAATGAAGAGAATCCAATATCTAGAATCACAGCAGGTGTTGCAGCAATTCGCTGTGTTGGGGTCCTGGATTCCAGCAGACTGGGCCTTCGATCCTGCACACTCATACACCATTTTATCGATGCAGTCCAGGTTAAAACCAGGATTCTATCAAACAAGAATATAGAGTAAAACCGTCTAAAACTGCACATAATTTAGTACAACAAATATGTGTCCGAAATATTATTAAGAGATAAAAGTTTTCAGAACGCTTTGCAAAAATAAGGAAAAGCCGTATGGTAAAATTTTAATCAAAATAGCGCATGTAAATGGGCATGGACCGTTTTGACTAAAAAATGTTTAGATTTTGATTGTTCAAATTTTTTAAATGTTTAAATGTTCACTTATTGATATTTCTAATGGTTCAGTAAAAGTTTCAATGTCATCTGTGAATTGGATCCCCTTTCAGTTTATTAGGATATCAATTGACATAGAATTGGTCTGTGGTTGGGGAGGAGTTTGGAGAGAATAGTGGAAATCACGCCACAGCTGACAAAGATTGAGCAGGAAGATCTCTAAAAAAGCTAAAATGAGATTAAAGTCGCAAAGTGGTGTTCATTGTCATGGTCACCTTTAGGTAAAGCGTTTCATTAGGTTTTGACAACCGTGGAAGCATACTACATGTACCTATATAACTCTTTGATTAGCATCACATGATGAAATTGTGTGGTGCAGGTCCATATCTCCATGCTTGCGATCATACAGGGTTTTGTCTGTGTAAGCTACAGGGTAACATGTAAGTTGGAATTTCTTGGTCAGTAAGGCCCAGCGTCAGATACATTCTGTCGTCAACCCTGGCAAAATCAAGCATATAGGAGTTGTGAACATGAATTAATGAAGTCAGTGAAGCGTAAACATGCAGGCAAGATGAAAGTGTGGTAATTGTTCCAATATACGATAAGGATAATGAATGATATTAAAGGCAAAAATAGAACGAGACAGTTGGATAGAAGACTATTTCATACGGCCCAAAGCTGAATACCACCATGCGTTAGGCAAACCGACGGGCTGCCGCTGGATACGCCCAGGTGAGATCAAGTGCCTAGGAGGAGTAAGCATCCCTGTCGACCTGTCGCACCTGCACGTGAGCCCACGTGATCTTGATTAGGTTAAGGGACGGAGTAATCCACAGTGCAAAATCAGGTGGCATAAAGAACGGGCTTAAAACCACAGACATGCATTTGACCAAATGGCAGGAATGCCGTAAGTTGGCAAACTATATTCGCTATAAACGATCAACCAAATTTGCAACAACGGTGTTGTAGAGTAGCCTGTCTCAATTGCAAAACTGATAGATATGCCAGGAAAATCAAGCTCTTTGCGTATCGAAGTAATTGGAGAGAACATTATATTTACCATATGAAAGGTGATAGATGGGAAAGTTACTGACCTTGAAAATTGGAAAGGTTGGATGATGGAGAAGCTGAAATATCTCGTGATTGTGTGCATACTAAAGTTGATGTTTGATAGTTGTAGGAAGTGTACGCGGGTCACCATCCAGGCGCTAACCACACTCGTCGTTGCTATAATTTGGCGTGGATCAAGAGAGATACCCTATCAAATCGCCAGAAAGTTAGGCTCACAAGTACATAGTACTCTCTTATACTGTCTGTTAGCCTGCCCCCGCCCCTTCCCCTTTCGCCCCGCTCAGGGGCTTCATCACGAAAATAATAGCAATGCGGTTCTCTCGCGCATCATTCCCGGGACAAGAACCAATAGTCAGTACACTGGCCCCAGTGCTCGCCGCAAACACTTCTACTTAAGAATCAGGTCTCCGACAGAGTCACTACGCTGCCACAAGTCTGTAACGTGAGTGGGTCAACCCACCCTTTTAAAGGCGAGGCCAATCTACTAAACAAAAAGTGAAGTGCTGAAGGGTTTATAACGAATCTTCGTTTTAAGAGGTCGTCATTTCGCAATTCTAGCGGTCGCTATAATGAACCTTGTTTGCGATTACAAATGTAATCGAACTAAAGTCATATGTTGACTGATTGTTTCAATACCCTTTGGGACTGTCATTTTGCCCGGTACTAAGATTGTGACTACGGGTAAATCCGTTTCCTTTATTTTGCGACTAAGGGCTCACGGCGGGGTTGTGACCGGTTCCAGACAGAGGATGCTTACTCTTCCTGGCAACCGTATCCTGCTTCGCTTTGGTCGGAGGTCCGTTGTTTGCCGGCTGCAAGCTCGATTTTGGTATATTGTTTTTGGATGCATGATTACGGTTTGACAACAATGTTAACTTCGCCTTTTTGTATAGCTCTAAGCCAAATCGCAGGAAGCTTATAAGTCCACACGTAAAAGGCAGTATACAGTAATCGCTTTATACAGTTGTCGCGCTAGTCTACATTAGTTTGGGCCGATTAAATGGTGTAATGTTGTTGGCGAAGAATTTTTTTTAAAACCAGAATGACCACTACCGCTAGGTTTGGGATTATCTCCCTTTTTGATGGAGAATCTGGTTTTTCTGGCCTGAATGGTTCTTCAATGAGGAGAGATTTTTAGAATGACTGACCACCCAAATTTGCTTCATTTTCTGCGTGGTCTTCAGTGTTTTATAACCTGTCGCTTTAATAGTTTAATAC
Organism: Ostrea lurida; assembly: GCA_903981925.1. Taxonomy (NCBI): domain Eukaryota; kingdom Metazoa; phylum Mollusca; class Bivalvia; order Ostreida; family Ostreidae; genus Ostrea; species Ostrea lurida. Next base: position 3,126 of record CAJDSM010109702.1, read on the forward strand.
AGATTTTTTAACATACTTTTGATTTATTTTCTAATGGCGCACCATTGGAAATATCTATGAGCCATTATATGCTTTAATTGAGTTATCCCTTGGGCTAGAAATCAAAGTTCTTTAAAGAATGAAATATTTCTATAATTATTGTGTTACAGTCATGTTCATTTGTTTCCCCTGTAAAGCAGATACAGATTTCCAATTTCGATATACATGGTAGTATAGCAAATTATTTTCATTTACATGAATTGTGACATACACTTCTTATATTTATATTCCCTTGCCGCCAATAAGATGGCCGGGGGCATATATTGTTACCAGGCGTTCTGTCATTCTGTCATTCCGTTCCTTCCGGTCAATCAAAATTTGGTTGGTCCGGTTCATTATCGTCTGGCATACGGTTTCAATAGCACATTCAACTGCAAATTTGGTATATGGACTATGTGCATTTAATTTTAGTTTCACGTATCACCTAGCGCGATTCTCATGTGGTGTAAAACAACCTTTTAGAATTGAGGTGAGTTTTTCGAATCAGTACCTGAACAGACAAGTAAAGTCTAATGGACATAGATTTTGGTTTTGTTGTTGTCAAAGATATAGAAATTAAATGATAAGAAATAAGATCTTATGAAGGCTTCTCGGCATTGAAGGGAGGTTTTACCGTGCTAACCAATTCGGTGATCATACTGTACCTGCATGCAGCCCGAAAAAATATCAGATGCCAATTTTTTATGTCACATGAATAATGCAGAATCAAGGTTCGAAGTTGTCATGGTGGCCGATGATTTTTGACAGAGTTTAGCCCTCTTGAACTTAAAAAAAAAAATCAGAAAATTTTCGTTTCCGTTCATTATCTTTGCAACGGTTGCACATATTGCAACTCAAAAATTGGGTTATAAGTGGATAGCGTCCAGGAATATTGCAGGTCAAGTGTCGATGTTGGTCCAAGTGGTCCGATGCGATCTTTTTGACGAAAGTTAGGCCCGTCGTTGAACTTAGGAAAATAATCAGGAAATTTTCCCATTTCCGTTTCATGTATCATCTGGCAACGGTTGCACACATTCAACTCAAATTTGAATATTATGGATAATGCCAGAGTTTCACGGCATTTGAAAACTTTCAATTTGCCCCTTTACGAATTTCCTTCATTAACTTCAACTGTAGGCGGGGGCATTCGTGTCGCACCGACACATCTAGTTATTTAATTAACATATGCCTCTTTATAGTGTTCCTTTTCAACTTTCTATATATTACATATTCCCCTGCGTCTTGGATTTACCTGAACAAAACTTTTTAAATATTTCTAATGGGTCAGAAAAAATCTTCAACACGGCAATGCAAGCATGGCATCTTGCAACACAATATTCATAAACAATACACAATAGTGATCTTGACCTTTATCTCCTGGCCTTGAAAATCACTAAGATAGATTCTTTGTGGAATGTTTAATGATTCTCTGATGAATGTTACACGTTTTCTACCTTATTCACAAGAATTTTAGTTAATAATGAGATAGTAACCTTGACCTTGACCTTGAAAGTCAATTTGTAAAAGGTTTCATTATTCTCTGTTGAATATAAAATGGCGAAGTAACAAAGTATCAAACGTAATCATAGTTCAAAAAACACATACAAAATCGAGTGTAGGGCAACACGGACCTCCGACGAAAGCGAAGGCAGGATCAGGTGCTATGGAGGAGTAAGCATCCTCCGCTGACCGGTCACACCTGCCGTGAGCCTGTAGTCGAAACAAAGTAAACGGGGTTACTCGTCGTCAAATCTAGTACGAAAATGACAGTCTAACAAAGGGTGCTGTGTCCTCTACCTTGTTCACATATTTGTACATCAGAGGCCCCTTGCCCAAAAAGGCCTACACTAGAAATTTCATCTCTCTAAAATGGGATTTACGATATGCCCCAGCCCCATCTTTATACACTATATGGTTATGTTACATGTACCAGATCTGATTCTAGACTTAGATCCCGACGAAAATTCACTGTATACATTAATATATACATGTAGTGCATATACATGGGGTTGGGGCAGATAGTGATTCCCATTCTAAAGAACTGAAATTTCTAGAGTAGGCCCTTTCAGGCAAGGGGCACCTGATGTACAAATATGATTAATTTACCAACACTGGACTGACGACTGACTCTAAAACCAGCCTTTGTATACCTTTAAATTGTCTCGTGACCTCAACACGGATGTTTGCATCTGAAATATCATGGCTGAACCCAAATGCTCACGCTATAAAATTCCGGATTATTTACATTACCCACGACTCCGATGACATACGTCCAGCATGTAAATAAAAGAAACATGATTTATAGTAAAATTGTATGAAAGACAAGTCAAGTAATTAAATGAAGACCGTCTGGATGGTGTCGTCTGGCCTACCCATACTAATGTTGCTATCAGCTGGACCGTCAACTTTCAGATCAATAAGTAGGTAGAGTGGTCGTCCTAAAATATTTAGGTTTCGCACCATTGCCTCATAATGTTCATCATCTAACGCTGTTCGTCTACTTTCAGGGAAACCTGAATCTCTGGCCGCGATTGTTCTAACTTTCATCTATACCAGCCTGAAACTTATACTGGGCTCTCTTTTAAACATATTAGGTCAGTATCAAAGTCCTCTATGGTAACAAACAAGGAAAAGGATAGCTACTAAATTTAACACGTGTATTCAAATAAAAAAAAATCAAAAACTTCCTCAAATTCCACCGCATTTGGTAACGCATATATACTAGTAGCGATACGTAAGGGCCTAACAGGGCTTGTACCTCGTCAGTTCAAGGGTTTGGGGGATGGATGACTTTATAAAACTTCAAATTTCGTAGGGAACAAAATCTGGTTTAATTAAATAAGTTTCGTTTGAATTGTGTACATACATGTATACAAAATCCTTGTAGTGATATTTAAATCAGGCAAAAACGGGGGGGGGGAGAAATAAAATAAAAAACCAAGCCAAAAAAAAAATTATAATAATAATAATACCCCCCCCCCCCCCCAAAAAAAACCAAAAATAAAAAAAATTGGGTTTTTTTTTTTTGTTTTTTTTTAAATTTTTTTTTTTTTTGTTTTTTTTTATTCATTTATTTATTTATTTATTTATTTGTTCTTAATAATTTTAATTTCTCTATTTTATTTATTTATTTATTTATTTTTAATTAATTCTAATTTTCTTCTTTTTTTTCAATAGTCATTACCAAATTGTTGATACACGTATAAATTTGATGATACATGCATGCTATTTGCTTTGATGATGTTATTCTTGAATATTTATATTTTCAATATTTTGCCCATGCATGGTATTTTTTCAAATCATAATGATATTCGTTTCCGCATAAATTGCGCTGAAATTGAAACAACTGGAAATTACGATTAAATAAAATAGAAAATACATTTTATTTTTGAAAATGCCCAGGGGCATGGACTGCAAATCTTTACACGTGCCTGCTTTTCATAAATTCGCATACTCTCATCAAGCGTAATACCCGACTTTCAATATATTTTCAAAACTGAAACTTGTTTTTAATTGAAACAGGGAAATGCACGACGTCAATGAGCCACATTACTTACTTGAATCATTTTATCTACGTTGTTGTAATTTGCAAAAAGATTTGTTTCCAATTAACTTGGCAGTGGTGGACCCAGAGGGATGGGGTCTGGGGTTATATACCCCCGCCACCCCTTCCTATTGTCGGAAAATTTTGCTATAGAGGGCAAAAAAATGCTATTAGCGAGGAGAACCAATAAACTTTATATTGTTTTGCCTCTCCTTAGTTATTCTGTTTAGAATTATACTATGTCTGAATCTTTGTCTCTTTATCCATTTATTGTTCTTTGTTTTAACTTGTTTTATATGTACAGCGCTTTAAGCAGGGCAGTTCCGTTCATTATATAAGGCGCGATATACATGTGAAAGAAATTACAATTTTGAGGGTGAAACTCCCCCTTTTGAAAACCCAAATGAATGATAATTTAAAACACCGTCCTTCGGGAAAAAATCCTGGATCCTTCCCTGCTCTAGTCCCGTGTAAATTGAATTCACTCAGCACGTGGATATACCATTATGATGTATGAATTTATTCCCCCTAAACACAGCATTTCTAACCTAGAACAATTAATACAAAGAGGGTTTTTTCTTTATCATGTATAAATCATATGTACGGTACCAATTTTGATGCACCAGATGCGAAGTTCGACAAATTATGTATCTAGTGTGTTTCCAATTCTATCTCTAAAGCATTTCCGTTTATTCTATCTATTTCACTGAGTCTATACATGATAAAACCTAGACATTAGAATGTGTTTCAATGTAAAGGCAAAGATAACGAACAGTGATCAATCTCGCAAGTCCCAAATAGAATACAAAAACGAGTTGGGCAAACACGGACCCCTGGACACACCAGAGGTGGAATCAGGTGCCTATGAGGAGTAAGCATCCCCTGTTTGAACGATCACACCCACGTGAGCCCATAGCTTGATTCAGTAAACGAACAATCCCTAGTCAAATCAGTGACGTGAAAAACGGCTTAAACATGTCATGAAACACATTCAGACAGCATTTGACTCAATAGTACATGTACATGTCTGTCTCAGACGTCCTATCATCTAATTCGCTGATGTATGCTTAAATTCCGTCCACATTGTTCGACCATACAAATATCAGTTCTGCTCCTTATATCAGACATCCTGGCTCTTGACAAAACATCAAAATTTCCGTACAATGCGAGGAAATAACGCTCGTAGTTTGAGTATTTTATATTTTCGTCTTAATTATCAAGTTAAGTGCCAAGAAAAGTCAATCAGTGAAAGATTTAATTTTTTATTGGTTCACAAGAAAAACTAGCAGGTGAAATATCCGTGTCTAGAATGGCTTTTCTCTTATAGAAGAAAACAATATAGCGACTCTCTTGATTTTATGATGTTTTGACTCTGGCAGTCAGCATATTATTTTTACCTACAATCTTTCAACAGTGACGTTTAAAGGCAGCATTTCGCAAATGATACATGGTCATTATAACGATCTAGTTTGCCAGTATGGTCTTACATTGGGTCAAATGCTGTCTGATGTGTTTCATAGCAAGTGTTTAACCATTCTGTATACCCAATTTCAGCCACCTCCCTTGAAACGGCCTGGACGGAGATCAAAAAACATATCAAGAGAAAATAGTTCAGGCTTTGATTGACAGATGTGGCCAAGCGCGTCCACTGGATATCCGAGTTCAGAATATTTTGATAGCAATTACATGTAAAGTTTTACACGGGCATCAACCCCTTTCATCTACCGCAAAGACGGTATGATGTTTTCTATACACTAATTTTGACTACGGATTACTCCGTTTACCTGATTAAGGCAATGGGCGCACGGCGGTGTGACCGGTCGGCAGGGGATGCTTTCCCCTCTTAGGCACCTGACCCCACCTCCGATGTGTCCTGGGGTCCGTTTTTGCGCAAACCTTGCTTTTGTATTCGATTTGGGACTTTCGAGAATGATCATTTTCGTTATCTTTGCCTTTACATCATACTCATTACTCGACTCTTAATTACTCTTCCTCCACCATTTGTAACAATCACTACTCGATATCGTCCACCTGAAAAAAAATGTTTTCACCCTCAGAAAAGTTTGTAGACAGCGCATTCCTCTATAGGTAGATGTACATGTGTACATGCATTCCCTACAATATTCAGTCAAGAGCGTATATAATTGTTGTCATAGTAAAAAGTTTTGAAACAAATCTTCATAGTGATTAGATGAAAAATTACGATCATTATGCGTACATTGAAACTGGAACAATCGGAGGAAATTTAGAAATTTGCTGTCGCTTCTTTTGTTGAATTTACAGAAAAGACAAACTATACTAGTAATACATGTATGATCCATACATGGTGAATATACTGGGAATAAGCATAAATTTGTAATTGATTATTGATATATTCAATTTATGCATCGCTAGATATTTACAGCGGTCGCTTTGTAACCGGGAGGTGAGGCATACAAGCTCAGAGTGTTCGTGTCAAATGAAAAATAATTTTTTTTTACGTCGTGAAACGCTTGACATTTAGAAGTGGGAATCGCTGATTTTTCGAATATGCATGCGGAGATCCCGTGTGGTGGCAGGCGGTTTCAAAAACGCATTACTAAAGAGCCACCATGGCTACGATCCTGAGCCTCGAGCACAAACAATATAACGATTAGGGTACACGTTATACAGCTGTCAAGATGTACAGCTGGCGATGTCAAGTACGAGTGAACAACAAACAACCTGCTCTGATGGAATTTCTTGAATGTTCTCTAGTATGGAAAAATTGTGACCTTGAGCTAACCTTGAAGAAAAGAAAAGTGATTTTAGAAACTGAATCTCCACCAAACATTTGGACGGGAGACTGCATCAATGCGCGAAGCATCATAGTTTGTATTTGGATCACCCGAAAAAAAGATTTATTTTTTATCATTTCATGCAATATTACAACGAGAAAATAATTTTCATTCAGACATTAATTACCGGATTATTTCTTGACACATGACCTCAAGTTTGCGCAAGGATACAAAAAATTAGCAGGTGCATAATGGCTATCGCCATGATACAAAAGACGTATAAGAAATAGAAAATTGTTGGCTTGTGAATAGATCTGTAGCAAAGTTAGATGTAATTATTGAAAGGAGAGTTAGAGATGAATGAAGACAAAACAGGGTGTGATTGGAATGATTGTGTAGTGTTATTGTTATCGATTCCCATCGCAAACGGCACGAGTGTCTGTGGTGGCACTTTCATGTTCCCCAGGCGAATTGAAGACCCTTGCTCTATATTCTAATTGCCTTATCTTCATTGGTCACGCTTTGCTTAGGTACAAAATGTATATGTGTCCGTCCATGATTAATCGTGTGATTAATAAAAGCATACAAAACTTGTATTTCATTTTAAAGTCTGGGAATTTTGTTTATTCCTATGCAAATTTTTATTGTGTTTGATACAGTTTATCTAATATTCAGACATGCAGTCACAAAATCGAAAAACCTAGATAAAATTCATTTNTTTGATACAGTTTATCTAATATTCAGACATGTATTCACAAAATCGAAAAACCTAGGTAAAATTCATTAAGACCAGCAAAGAGGAATCCCCTATTCTAAAAATCAGTGCTAAAAGTGAACGTATTCCACTTAAAAATGATAAGTCCGATGTTAAAATATCCAGATGATCGAACAATCACCTTTATCTTCCATAGGCGTTTTATCCAATCAGAATCGGCGTTAGATAGTAACATAAAATGAAATTAGATGACAGACTGACATACTCATTTTTATGTGAGTCAAAGAATGTACATGTATACACTTTGTAGATGTTGCATGCAAAATGTCACATCTCAACACAACGTATCCAATTAGTCTAAACGGCAAAGAAAAAAAAGCGACAATTTGAAAGTCTTCCTGTTCACAAAAGGCATTTATTTTCATGGTAAAATGAAACATTTCGCATAACAATAATGAATGTCATACAATCTAATTAAAAGTAGATCCTTTGATCCGCTCACGTATATCGCTACACCTTGTGTAGCGATGTACGTGAGCGGATCAAAGGATCTAATTTCAATTAGATTGGAAAGTCATATGTACATATACACATGCAATTTTGTATATGTTTAAGCGTTTCTGATATTAACCAAAGACTGATGAACTGTTTTCGATCGTCCTGCCGTATATTTATGAATCAAGGGGAGCAACACGCCTTTCTTGATTTTATGAAAATACCTAAACAAATGGCTTTGACAGCTCTTCTGAAAGTCAAATCAAAATACCCGTATATAAACGGATTAACAATGTTGTTAATGAGGTGTATTCTTCCGAGAAACAAAATCAGATTATAGCTATCGACGTCTGCATCTTCTATAAAATACTTTCGAAATCGAGTACTTTCCATGAACAAATAGAAGTATATAAATTTCGGCAAATGAGTGATGGTGTAAACTATCATAACAAGCAAAAACATTATCGTGAAACGATTTTTGACATCGTTCCAAGCTTTGTATCGTTGATCACGTGGTTTACGGCCTTTAGTGTGATCCCTTTGCAGCTCTTTGTCGGTACTTTGGGCGGCGCTTTCA
>CAJDSM010109709.1:75-27247 GCA_903981925.1 Ostrea lurida
TTGCAGCCTTTTTTGAGGCTAGAAGAAAGACTTAATGTATTGACTACTTCATCATGCTTTGTCAACATAACTTGATGGTTGTATATAAGTGCTATCCCCCACTTAGTAGGGAGCACATCTTGTTTTTTGTGTGTGTGCAGGTCACAACACGTTGTAGCATAGCACACTACTGAATTCAGACATAGCCAACTAATCAAGCTAACACACTTTTAACAGTAGGGACACAATTGTAATACAAAGAGTAGGGTTAATCAGACCGTGTAAGAATAGAGCATTAAAGTCAAACTTCACTAATACATGTAACCTAGGTCTAAATTAAGACCACTGAAAAAACATTTATTCTAGGTTACAATAGCACTAATTTCACGAAAATCACGCAGCTAGCTAGTGCAAATTGAATATTACTATATGCTAGAAACTTACATTGCAATACAAATGCTATACAAGGTTTCTAACCATCTCTTAAAGCAGTCGTAAAGCAGTTCCTAAATGACTGCTTCTAAGTATATTAGCAGTCGTTCTGAGGGCGACTGCTCTACGAGACGCTCCATATGCAATGCTACCAAAGTTTTAGACTATTAAACAGTCCTCTGAATGATCGGCATGTATAGAGACTGCTATAGACTGACGTACGATCCAAGTTCACTTAGAATCAGTCCACGACTGCTCCACGACTGTAACCAAAGTTCGGTCGTTAGAACCAGGCCCGATCTGATTCAAGTATCACTTTAAAGAACAGGCGTACCTTACGACTAGACTGACCCAACGTTTGCTATAGAATACAGTCCACGACTTGCTCTAAGTTCACTTAGACAGGTCCACCAGACTGCTCCAACGTTCGTCTATAGAATACGTATTACAAATTATTAATTATATTTGTCGCTGAATTCTCTTATAATAATAAAAAACAAAATCTCCGAAAAACGAAGAAATTTGAAAGATGCATATAAGGTAGAGGTTTTAATTTAATACAGAGAATTGAATTACGTAGTTAAAACATGTCATATTAACGTTCTCATACTCTCGAATATGGATTAGTCTGACTGAACTTATATACGGTCTTCGGCTTCTTCTCTATCGTGGATCTGTCATGGAATACCATTTAACGGTATCTCCGTATAATAGAATTTCTTAATCGCATATAGGACAAAACTTGTGAAACTCACAATCTGCATCTATTGGTCAATATAGACTTACCTATTTGATTGACGAAAGTCTAATTCCCACTGTTTCGTTAAGTAGAATGCGACTTCGCATGCTTTATGTAAAAAGGCAGCTATTCAATTTCACAGCCTATTTCATAAATAGCACTCACGTGCAAATTTTAAAATGAACTGAACAGTTTTCAAAGCTGTTATATTATATACACAGAGTGCTCTAATTTATAAAGACCGGCTGCTCTAATTTTTGACCGGAGCTGCTCTAGAAAAGAGACACTATAAGCTGTTCTAAATTTATGATCCGCTCGACGTAACTTAGAACAGTCTTGACTGCTTTGACTGTGCGTCTGCTCCATGACTGCTCCAAGTTCACTTAGAACAGGTCATGACAGCTTTGCGTCTGCTCTAAGTTAACTTAGAGCAGTTCTGCTGACTGCTCTAGACTGCTCCTATAGCTCAGTTAACTTAGAGCATTTCATGACTGTCTCCATGACTGGTTGGGCGAGAGGTAAAACTGGTCGCATCTGATATTCATTTAGTTTAAATTAAACACTTTCAAATTAGAACTTGAACTGCTAGTGCAACGTTATCAATAATAGGATGCTATATTTCAAGTCTTTATTTAATATGCTTATTTTATTAATTTAAAAAGAAATATTATATAACGATATAAAATAAAAAACACTAAGCACATTCTTCAAATTAATATAATCATGCTGCACTGACTTCTCTCTAAGCTTTTTCAAAAGCTAAACTTGTCACACGTTTTGCCCCGCACGATGTAATTGATATTTTAAAAGCCTTTTATCAAGATGACCATACTTGTATGTGGGTGAATACTTAGTAATGCATAAAAACAATCGCTAAGCAGGAAATTTCAGCACCGCATTCATATTACACCTCAGTGATTGTTTATTCCTTTGTTATATTTTTGAAAAAAGGTTCTGCAATTACATTCAATTCTAGAGCCGACTCTAGAGTCAGGTGATAGGTGAAGGGATATTTGCTTTTTATCCATGGGGTAGTAACAATATAAATACCACAACTACTGCAGACCTGAGAGTTAAGATTAGATCTAACTTTGAGGTGCTTCCCTTTATAGACGGCTGGTGTTCGAGAAACATCTTGAATGAATGTTCAGAGCTTTGTTGTCATGTGAGCGCCCTAATAACTAGGCAATTTTGATCAGTAATAGTCCATTCTGTATAAAATGTAGATGTCAGAAATAAGATGAAATCCATTTCAACTTTTCTTAAAGAGGCTGTGCCTCTTAAGTTGTAAACCATATTTTTTTTCGATACGAAAGGCTCATGATTTGTCCGGCGAACGTCAAATAATATTCGAGTGAGGATCTTATTTTTTCAGAATATATACCTGAGTGTTAAAGATATAAATGTGACAAGGAGTTTGCTTTCCTTTATGTTTTGAAAAAAAAATAGTTGTTGAATTGGGTCAGTTTTGAGGACATAATACAAAAGGAGTACACAGTTTGATTGTTTAGCCCCCTAGATTTCAATCGCTTGTTATTGACAAGTCTATTGCGTTTTATATTATTTGTAAGGATCTGGAAGATGTGCATGCAGTGAAGATGTGAATTTCCTTCAATTCTTGGAAAGGTTGTTGAACTTAGCCAAGTTTGTGGAAATATCACACTGAGTAAAGGACACAGTTTGACCATTCAATTTCATTTACAATGTTGAAGCTAGTGGCTTTATGAACTTACACTACAATAGGATTTTACCTGTGAAATATTTCCAAATTTCTCTCATGATTAAAATATTATAGGATTAAACATTCTTTTGAAAGAATTTATCGATGTGTCAAACTCTGGACATTTACTCAAAAATACTGAAAATAAAAGTGCGAAAAGCACTTCTATGTTAGGTTTGTAATAAAATGTCCAGAGTTTACACATCGATAAATTCTTCAAAACAAATGTTTATTCTTATAATATCCAATTTGTTCACTGGTGTTAACAATTTCCAAAATTTGAATAAATTCCGTGCGTTTACGCTTGTTTGTTTTTCATGCCGCGTAATTGTATAACGATCACGTATTTCGATATTTTTGAGTGTAGTAATTCACGATTTGATTAAATTTATCAAATCAAAAAATCGTAAGAAAGGTACATATGGATAATTATCAGTAAATAAATAATATTATCTTGTTCCCGGTTTTCGTCCCCCGACGCAAGGTCCTCTATCATCGATCAACCATTATAAACAATACATAAATAGAACGATAAATATCTTTCAAAAATATGCTCTATTGAGATGATGATGATTATTCTGAAATATATATATCAGCGATAGAGAACTATAATGTAATTTTGCGCTTTATAAATGAATAAAATAATAATAATAATAATAATATATATAAGAAGCCCATGTGCAATGACAACAGAAAATTATTAAATGTAGACCAGAGACATATATATGCTAACTAACTATATTCTCTGGTAATCAGTAGTTTTAAACTCAATTATATGATAAATATCAATCTCGCAAAATATATTGAATCAGATTGCTATATGTAACATGTACACGGGCATTGGGGAATAGGGGTTTACACGTGCCCTCATTTCATTTTTGAGAGAGGGGAACGTGTTTGTGTCCCTTCATTTTTTAAAAACAAATTTCCCTTATGTCAATGGTCAGATGCAGAATATCCGGTTAGAAAATTACCTCTATCAATTTTGATATATATAATACCTCATTGAAGAGCCGACAAGGACGAAGAGCGCTACAGATGTGACTAATTGTAATCTGCGATCATCGAATTATTCATGTCAATATCGTCATATCTCTATTCATCCATTCATTCTCTCTCTCTCTCCATCTCTCTCTCTCTCTCTATCTCTCTCTCTCTTCATCATAACTCTCTTCTCTCTCTCTCTCTCTCTATCTTCTCTCTCTCTCCTCTCTCTCTCCGTATCCGTAATCCCGTTTCATTGTTATATGCGTTAAGATTTAGCTATTAATGCTGAACTATAACTAATCTTGCCAGTCCACACATCTACAAGGAAATTATTTTTTTTAATAGTCATATTTAGTTGAAATGAATTTATAATTATTATTTTTAAGTCACTGCCATATTGATTGATTGATTAATGTTTTTTCGCCCCGTCGAAGAAATGAGACGTACCGTCACCATTGCAATGAGGGTTGAAATTTAGCTATGCTAGCACTCATGAGATTATTAGCAACTGGGGTTCTTTAAGCGTGTCACAACAATGCTGCGATAACACGGGGTACCTCCATTTTTAAGGTCATATACGAAAGACCCGCTATTCATCACGTTTAAATTGCCGAGTTCCTGGGCAAGGAGCAATCACTACTCATTTCTAATAGCTTAGGTTTGATCGCAGTCGAAGTGCGAGTACCTGGCTCTAACTCCCGATTACTAAAGGCGAGAGCTCCTACCACTGAGCCACGCAACATTCTAGTAAAAGGTTTAAAAAAATGACAGCCCTTCTCCGCCATATATTGAGAACTATCGGATCGGTATTCGAGACAAAAGAGTATTTGGATATTTCGGACCTTGCAGTGGCAATATCGGGATGAATCACCTGTATTTTATAGGAATTAATGTGTTGCATGTGTACACCTCCGCATCGACATCTCTCATTATAGTATTATTTCTTATTAATAATAGTTTATAACCCTCCCTTTATTTCTCCCAGCTTTATGAAAGCTCGTACTCGCTCCTTTCTATAATCACGACAGCTTTAATTTTGATCATGGTAAAAATTTGTGTCCTCCGCTCATCTTTTTTTAGCTGCATCTCCAGGGAGGGGAGCATGGTCATCATGAATTTTCTATGAGTTTGGGCATCAAGACCGACTGACATCCAAACCAATTTGGATACCATAGCGACCCTACCCGCTCCCCACCCTTTTCATATATTTAAATTTGAAAAATAGTAATAGATAGAATGGGTAGTGGTCTTTGTTCATATTAATTTCGTGTTCAAATGTGACCTTTTTTTCCCCATATGATATCTTCAAGGGAGGTGGTGTGTTGCTTCGGACTGATACAATATCTTGGGTGGTAGTGAGGTTGCCATGGTGATACTTCCTTTTCTATCAACAATAAATCACATTACATCCGCCATACTTATACTCTAATGTAAAGACAGTGTAATGTGAATAATTTGTTGTCGTAATTTTCATAAGAGTGGGGGTAAGTTGTTTTAGGAAGTTAACACGTAAATGACCGTTTTTTACATTACTGTTTCTCCACTTATTCTGACGTTTTGCCGATCCTCCGCCCGGCAGCTGTTTTTTTTCTTTTTTCTTTTTGGGTTATGTTGGGTTGTACTTGTGGTGGTCGTGGGGTGATGTTTCGAGGGTTGCGACGTTCGTCTATGTCCTTGCGGTTGCGTGTGGCTCCGGTGGGTTGTTTCGTGGCCGGTCGTGACTGGTTGTGGGTTGGTTGTTACCGCGTTGCAACGGGTAATCTACCACCCCCAACTGTGTAACATAATATGTATATATTTCAATGCACTGTTCTGAAGATCCATTAATTTCTTAAATTCTAATTGGGAAATTTTTTTTAACGCAAATAGATACTATGTTATCACTTCTCTTTTTCATTTTGCTAATATATGTAACACTTGGTATAACAGTGTCTCCTGTGCTTGCCCCTTGAGGACGCTTTAATTTAGAAATAAAAAATAGATATAGGATCTGATTTAATGAATTTAATTCCCACATGCGTTTTCGTATTTGCAAGAAGTTTTCAGTTTGAATAAGTAAGTGGGCATAACTGTTTCACCTAGCTTGGAGGGGGTGCATTGCTTATTTGATGATATTGAAGATGGTTAAAAAAAATGACGCTGAAAAAAAATTCCCTCGCAAAAAAGTAGATTCCGCCACTTCCGAATTCTATTTGCGACGCTCATACAGTAGACTGACGCGCACTCTTTTTCATAAACTTTTGTAATTTTCGCAACACTTCAAATTGGAGACTAGGCCTATTGATGCACTGTATTTTTTGATTGAAATGAGGAAAAATGCACAAGGGATCTAGGGGGAATCACTAATCACTTTTAAAAAAGTCAACACAATCTTGGACTTGCACGTTTAGATGATTAATTCGGGATTAACCTTGTGCTTTATGTAACGTGATCACTTGGATGACGCTCGTCCTAAAATTACTAAGTTACGATTGCAAGTTTTAGATGTTTTAAAGCAGCTTTAAAAAAATGGGTGTATTGTAAGCATTTCGATCATAAAAAGAAGAAGAGGTTTGTATAATACGGCGGCCAACGATTTTTCTTTTTTGTTTTGGATGAAGTGCGGCCTACTTTTGAACTAGGACTACTGGGAGTTAATTTGGTCCACATCATTTTGGTTTTAAATGTTGGAGTTCTAATCACTTCCTTTTTCCCGCGCATAGTCATTAGAAGAATAAGAGCGTGCTAGAAGCATGCAAGGAAAATATGCAAAACCTGTTGATGCCGAAACACACTAAGTTGTATAAATCATGTCACATGAAAATAAACCTACATAAGCTTTTAAACGCTCTATTATTACATGTATCATTTTCATTACTATTGTTTTCCTAATTGTTATTTTGTAGTTTTTCCGTAGAATGGAGTATCATCCACAGTCTATTTTGCCAACCCCATTTAAGTACATTGATAGCGACAAATTGACTACGACAAATACTATACTCAACGCTGGCCAGTGACATCTGGCTCCTACGATTCATTGTGGGTACACCACTTACACTCCAATGCAGGATTAACAGATAATACCAGAAGTACATACTGCCGATCTTTCTATCTCTTTTTGCCTCTATTTCTATCTCTTCTCGACACCTTTTCTCCTCTCATATTGTCGTGTAGACAAGTAATGCATATCAACCAGTTTACCAATCTGGCAGATCCAATGATCAAACATCAAAAGTCTCAGATCCATATAAACAATTTCAAGATCCCAAAGTCTCAGATCCCCAGATTCAGAAGTTATAGATATCCAAAAAGTTACAAGATCCAGAAAGTTCCACCATCCATAATTTTATTTCCCCATCCTGTCGTCCTGGAGTATAATAATCTATGTTGACAAAAACGGTAGCCGTGTTTATTTTGTGTACTGTGGGTTTAGTACTGTTATTGCTTGTCGGAAGTGTCGGGCAAAAGAAAGCGAGACCTGGTGAAATCATCCTTCTCGCCACACCAAACACCACGCATGCGTAAGTTTAACCCATTAAAATATATTAACATTTAAACATATTGACAATATTTATACTTAATCCACCCACTTGTTCTTTGTTCTTCTCTTTCAACTACGAAATCCAGCTGGACATTGCCCATTAACAGGTGACTGTAAATATAAGTTGAAAATGAGGATCTAAGATCACTTATTCAAAAAAGGTCCCAAAATTCCAGAGAACCTCGGTCATTTAATTGGGCGACAGAAACTCTCATCTCCAATTATGAATTCTGTCGAAGATTATGCCAGACGAGGATGAAGATAGAAAAGAAGAACCTGAATATGCTTAAATCAGAAGGATTAAACGTATATAAAGAAGAACTTTATAATCCCGTATTAGACATAATACGTACCCAAAGTCCGTAACATCTATCCTTATCTGTGTTTCGTAACCACCGGAAAGTGATTCAATGAATTTAGATGGTTATATGAGGAATAGTTCGTTTCCACCAGCCGACAAAGTTTGTTTTCAAAAAATATTGTTTTTGTCTGCAAGGCTTCATTAACTTACAACTGCAATTTTTAAAAACGAACTGGTTAATCCACATTTGTTAATCGTAACTTTGCACTCCTACTGCCCTTTCAAAAAAGACTGAAATCTTCAAAATCATGCTTCAGTTTTAAAAAAAACGACATTTTAAATATCCCGTCCCCATGGGACGGAAGAATATAACATACCGTAACCTCCATCACTGGATCCCAAAACTTCATAAACCCCTTAAAACAAGATATATTGCTGGATCATGGTAATGTTTCCACAAACCAAAGCCCCTGGTCTTTACTTTCTCAACGCGGAAATATTGACAGCTGTCAAGGAGCAACTTCAGAAGGTATTGTGAAAACTACCTATCGAGAAAGTGTGTACAATCAAATGTGGAATTCTTACAAAACTCTAAAAGAATTTCTAGTGAATTTGAAAATCCCAGAAACCTTTCACATATCAACAGACATAAAACATCATGACTTTTCTAGGAAAGCTAGTGGCTTTTACAACACCAGAACCGATTCCGTGGTGGGGTCTTCGTGCCTCTTGGGTGGTGGCATTGTCATGGCCGTCTGATGGAGTGCCTCGCGTTTTTACCGTTACAGACGTTGTTTGCCCGTTCTGCCCTGTCCAACAGTAAATAACATCTTCAAGTCGGGACACAAGCGACAGTCTCGAGAGTGAACCTCTCGGTGGGTTTACCAATCGGTAGATAAGTTTTCTTACAGCGTTCTTCGTTATGGGATCAAAATGATATCGAAGCAAGAAAAAAACAGAAAAAATTTATTATTGAGTAAAAGCCAATTGTAATAGATCTATCAGGATAGATAACATCACGTCAATATAATTCCAAAATGTTGAATTAAAGGCCACCGCTAGATATTTCTTTCTTTTCTCATGTAGAAAATAATCTTTTATTGAATTTGCTTATAACTCCACTAATTACCATGCCTCTAAAGAATATAAAATTAGGTCAGGCCTAATAGAGGAGCCACAATTAGTACCCATTGGAATTCCCAACAGTACTGTTGAAGACCTGATTAAAGATCCGAATTACCTAACAACACCAAGTCTGAAAACTACCAAGATATTAGATCAAATCTGAGGAAACTCCAGCAATTGCTTATATCACACCGAAGCATGACTGATACTTATAAGCAATGCTGGTAGTGCGTTAGAATACCCTCCATTGAGATAGTGTGAGTTTGTAGTTTTCGGTATGCAGCAAGATACTTAAATTTTTTCAGAGAATTGGCTGATGACTAGATATAAATGATGATGTCCTTTTTGCTCAGTCTTGTTGATAAAGAAGCGAACTCGTCTGCTACACCCCTGGTTTTTAAGAAAAACAAAATGAAGTACTAAATTCGAAAGCTGCAGGCTTTAATTTATCTCTTGCGGGTATGGCTCGATGGTAGACGTGACCCTAGATTTAAATATGTCACTCTTGTTTAGTTGTGTCGAGTTGAGATATGGTTGAAAAAAGTTTTCTGGATTTCAATATTCACAAATAAGAATATACATTCTACTATGAGACGAGTTTAAGAAAATACTCCTAACATGCGTGGCTGCTTTATATTCAACATTGGAATTATATTGACGACTACTTCTGGTTACATATCAATAACTGATATGATTTCTCCATACTTTCCGAAGTTCGCTCCTTGAACATATCGTCGAGCTTGTCCAATATTATACCGTCTTCGCAAAGCAACAGAAAAACGACTAAAGGGAGAGGACTAAAAGGAACAATTACGGAACATCCAACAATACACTACTAGAGTTTGTCTTCTAATGTCTTGTGCTATAGCGGTATCTTATGGAATGTATTTTGGAAATTCCAGATAAGGCATACGGTATTGCATTATACGGCAACTATCACATTACTTCCTTCGTCCCAATTGAACCTTGGACACTTATTATAACAAATGTTGGTAAACAAACTCAGAAGCCTTGATTGAACCAAAAAATCATTCACAGCTCTTTCTTTCTTGAAAGGGCAAAGAGGAGTGTTCAGTAATTAGCTACAAATATTCCATACATCACCAAACGCTGTGTATGTGAACCATTAACCACATGTTGCTGTGTTATTATGTAACATACTGTGCCAAGCTGTAGTAATGAGAACTTGCATAGACGAGAAAAACAATATTTGATAACACAAAGACTTCAAGAGTGCTTGTCGTTCTCTGCGGAAAATCAAGAATAACCAGATATTCCTCATTATTATACTTGGAATCGAAGCAAGGTACTTCTATAAATTCATTGAATCCACAACTTGTTCCGCTTACGAAACACAGATAACGGATAGATGTACGGACTTGGCTAACGGAAAGTGAGTTGTCTAATCAACCGCACCGACCACCACCTTGTAAATCACTCTTCTAAAAGGCAGCCATGTTTTCCGTATAAATATGTCTGTTAGGATCGCGTTAGTTTTACTACTGAACTAAAGACTATCAAATTTCTTTTAGTTTATCTTTAACCATATTTGCATATCCCTATCCTAACTCAGTTCCTTGGAGCATGATCAAAATGCTGCTATGACTGTACAGAATCATTATCGCAGTTAGATTCAGAAAGTGCTGTCCCCGCCATTGTTATTAAAAAAGTGACCGGAGTCTTCTGAAGCTTGGCCCTTTTGAAATAAGTGTATCTTAGATCCCATTTTCCGTAATTCTTTTATATTTTTACACTACCACACTGATAATGGATGACACTTGATTGGCGCAGCATGGAATTCCGTAGTTGACAACGAAGAAGATCAAGAACTAGCAGTGGTGAATACAAAGTATAATATGTCAATATGTTAATGTAACTATAATTAATGTTAACTGTAACATGTATGGTAGAAAGTGCCATGGAGTTGGCGGAGGGCCTGTCTATGTCGTAACGTAGTGGTGAGATTGGCTGCATAGAAGTGTACTGATATTCGTAAAACGAATTGACAAAGTTCGTCAATCGTCGCTTTCTTTGCCCGACACAGTATACCGAGTACGATGAAAACATATTACCATCTTGGCTGCAAGTATTAGACAGCTACACCCGACTCGACTACCGGACAGAAACAATCAAACGAACCATGTCAACCAGACCAAATACCTCGAGCTTGCTCAGGGAGCAAGAATACATAAATTAATACTACAGACGAACAGGATATACAGTATGAAAAAATATATTAATGGTACAATTTATGTATAAGGAACTTCTGCGCATTAACTAAGTCAGATCATAAAATCTATGTGAAAATGCAATATAACTGTCTGCGAACATTGGAATCTGAAATGCGACTTAGGGAATACATATGATAATGATGAATATTGGCATCTACATGTAAGTGATGACCCATAAAATATTGGCAAGTTAATAATTCAAGGATTGTGTGATAGCTTGGGATGTCGTGAACGATCTGCTAATTCGACTGCAGTAAATGGATGTAATTCGATAGCATACACGTTCGATACTACGCACGAACAATATAGAGTAGAGTAAGGGGAATGGATGTAATGTATACCAGAGAATAAAATACAGGAGGCTATGCGAATGAATAAGAGTCATGAGTTACCACAGATACTTGAGAAGTGTACTGGCGTCATGATCTCAAGAAGCATAACTCCAGGTATTATCTTACCCTGATTGGAGGTGTAATGGTGACCGTTAATTTTTAACCAGATGCAATGCATGAGTTGAGAGAAGCAGAGTCGTACTGAGATCAGCGGATGTTAATGATGACTGTACTGGTCGTAGTCAAACATTAGTGCTGCATGAAAAAATGAAAGATGACTGGTGCTTTAAACAACTTACATTGCTAGGTAGTCATACTGTGGATGAATAAACTTGCTGTCATCACACGTAGTAATTGTGCGATAAACAGATATAGTAATTATTCACAACTTATAGTCAAAACGATATTTCTCAGTGGTTGCTAGCTATCAGTAAATTATGAATACATGTAAAAATTTTATATTAGAGAACGAGATAAGAGATAGCCATATTTATATAAGGTTTTCTAATTATTCTCATGATGAACAAATTGGATCTTATACATTTACAACTTTAAGTGGTCAACGTGCCTTCGGTCATCAACCCATGGCTTGTTTGGAGCATATTGTTCCTGTAGCAATTGTCTGTAGACGATGTTCTTCGAGCTTATAGCTAAGTCAGATCTAAACTTATGCTTTAGATAATGTTCAAGGCGAACCACGGTACGGTTACCAAAAGGACAGTAGAATAAACAAAAAACCTAAAGCATCCAAACAAACACCATCACACAAGGCGAAATTGACAATACCTGTGCAAGATATCTCGGATATCATCATCCTCAAAGCCCTTTGAGAATTGGTCCACGTTGATATAAAAATACTGTGGAGATGTTTTCGTATCTTAGCTAATACGGATTAGAGGCACGAATCAATATAGAAAATGTTTATATATTTATTACGATGATATATGCATGACATGTGGTACTTTCTTCTACCAGTAGTACCCTAGTCAAAAGTAGCCGCCCCTCCAAAACAAAGAAGAAAAATCGTTGGCCGTAATTAATACAACCAACTCTCTAATCTTTTTTCCTTGATCGAATAATTTGCATTACATACGAGTCCCATGACCCCGGGAGTTCTAAAGCCAGGTGCTATGAAGGAATTATCCAATTAACTGGGCCTGCTAATCCTACGGGTGTAGAAACTTACGTTAATATTTATAAAGGACGAGCGTCATCCAATGATCAACGTATCAACAAACTGAAAGCACAGGTACATTTTCCCCGCTAAAAGAGCATCATCTAAAACGTAAGTCAAGTCCAAGATTTGTGTACTTTTTAAAGTTGGAATTAGTGATTCCCTCGAGTCCCTCTTGCCATTTTTCCTCTCTCAATCGAAAAAATACAGTGCATCATATTTATAGGCCCTAGCCTCCAATTGCAAAGTTTGGGCGAAAATCAGAAAGTTGATGAAAAAGGACGTGCGTACGTCCATGTCTATGTATGAGCGTGCAAATAGTAAATATGACGGAAAAGTCAAGCGCGGATCTACTTTTGATGTGAGATTTTTTCAGCGTCATTTGTTTTAAACCATCTTCAAATCTCAGTCAAATAAGCGCAATGCACCCCTCAAGAGCGGTGAACACAGAGAATTGCAACGTCCGGAAGGCACATGGCTGGCTCGTTAGGGAAGCGATAAAACTGTCTTAGTTAATTTAGGTGGGCGTAAAAGCAAGACGGGAACCGTCCATGTGCCTGTCGAAGCGTTACATTTAGACGCGGATAGAAAGGTAAAATGGATGACGGATGCCTGCCTGGCGGCGTAACGGGAGTAACGACGGTTCTTCCGTGACTCGATGAGGTCGTTCGAGGTGGTTGCCAATGAGTGTAGCTTTGGGAGAATA
This sequence comes from Ostrea lurida, assembly GCA_903981925.1. Taxonomy (NCBI): domain Eukaryota; kingdom Metazoa; phylum Mollusca; class Bivalvia; order Ostreida; family Ostreidae; genus Ostrea; species Ostrea lurida. The sequence goes on from CAJDSM010109709.1 coordinate 13,322, forward strand.
TGATTCCTAAAGACTAGAGCGACTCCCTGGCCGGTGCCCCGTTGGGTCGAATTGTGTCATTGCTCTCGTACGTGCGGTGCCGCGGGCTGTAGATATCAGCCGGAGGATGTGCAGCGCACAAGATCCATAGATAAGTGGACGTTAATTCCCTCGGCGAGGTTCAAGGCCATTGGCACATGAGCAGCTTCGCGTGTTTGAAAGTAGCTCATGTAAGAGCCGACAAATCCACGGGGACACGTCGAAGATATCATATTATCGCTTGAAGTTAAGATTCATATTACGGGGATCGCGATTATTGTAGTAGTTCTAGTTCAATAGGGATGTGACCCGAAAAAGGGTCGCAAGAGTGGAGCCGCATCGAGGCGACGAGCTTCGCGAGTCTGTCCTCTTCTCTCCTCCTCTCTCTCTCTGCTCTCGTCTCTCTCGTCGTCTCTCTCTCTCTCTCTCTAACCTCTCTCTCTCTCTCTCTCTCCGTATCCGTATCCGAATTCAATTTTTAAATTGCGTTAGATTTAGCTATTTATGATGATCTAATACATATCTTGCCGATCCACACATCTGACAAGGAGATTTTTTAAACCACCTAGTGCATATTTCAGTTGAATGAATTTATAATTATTATTTTAAGTCACTGCTCAATATTGGATTGATTGTTAATGTTTTTTCGCCCGTCGGAATGAGACGTACGTCACAATTGCCAATGAAGGGTTGAAATTTAGACCTATTGCTAGAGCTCATGGATTTTAGCAACTGGGGTTCTTTTAAGCGTGTCACAATGGCTGCGGAACAGCGGGAACACCTCCATTTTTAAGGTCATATCCGAAAGACCCCGCTATTCTCACGTTTAAATGCCGATTCCTGGCGAAGGAGCAGATCACTACTATTTTAAATGTCTTATGGGTTTGAGCAAGTCGAGTGCCGAGTAACGGGCTCCTAACTCCCGATTACTAGGCCGAGAGCTCTTACACTGAAGCCACCGGCAACAAATTCCCTAGTAAAGGTTTAAAAAAAATGACAGCCCCTTCTGCCGACATATTTAGAAGCTATTCGGAACGGTTTGGACAAAAGAGGTATTTTGATTTATCGGACCTTTGGCATGGAAATCGGATGATCACCTTATTTTTATAGAATTAATGTGTGTTAGGTGTTACCATCCCATCTCTCATTTTGTAATTTTTTATTAATAAAAGTTTATTAACCCCCTGGCCCTTTAATTTAGCCCAGCTTTATGAAAGCTCGTCCCCCCCTTTCTATAACGAAAGTTTTAATGTCAGTAAATTGTTCCTCCTCAACTTTTCCTTTAGCCCATTCTCCCGGAGGGGCACATCATATATTTTATGGGTTGGGAACATACGCTGACACCGCACCCTCCCCTTCCCCCTTTTTTCAATATATTTTTAAATTTTGAAAATAGTATACCTTTTCATATAATTTTTCGTTCGATAATGGTGACCTCTTTTCCCCATATGAAATATTTACATAGGTAACTGCTGCTCGAATAAACAATACAGGTGGTGGAGAAGGTGGCCATTGATTTCCTTTCTATCAAAAAATCCAACTTCATCTGCCATAAATTCGTAATGTAAGAAACAGGATTAACTATGTTGTTATTCATATAATTAGTTTTAGAGTTAACAACTAAATGACCTTATCATACTTTCCATTGCTGGTTTTGGCGATTCCCCCCGGGGGTATCTCTTACCCCACTGTGTCATAGATATGTGATATATTTCAATGCACTGTTCTGAAGATCCATTAATTTTTAAAACCCTCTAAATTGGGAATTTTTGTTACCAATAAGCATACTATGTAATCAACTTCTCTTTCATTTGCTAATATATGTTACAACTGTATACATGTGTTTTCCTGTTGCTTGCCCCTTGGAGGACGCTTTAATTAGAAGAATAAAATGATATAGATCTGATCTATGAATTTAATTCCCCTGCGTTCGTATTTGGCAAGAAGTTTTCAGTTTGAAAATAGTAAGTGGCATAGACTGTTCACCACATAGGCTTGGAGGGGGTGCATTGCCTTATTTTGACTGAATGAATTTGAAGATGGTAAAAAAATGAACGCTGAAAAAAATCCCTCCAAAAGTAGGATCCGCCACTTCCGGAAATTTCTAATTGCGACGCTCACATACATTTAGACATGACGCCGCAACGTCTTTTTTTCATCAGACTTTTGGTAATTTCGCAAACCTTGCAATTGAGGACTAGGCTATATTGATGCACTGTATTTTTTGATGAGAGGAAAAATGCAAGGGATCTTAGGGAATCACTAATCCACTTAAAAAAAGTACACAATCCTTGGACTTGCAGTTTAGATGATGTATTTGCGGGAAAAATGTACTCTTGTGCTTTATGTAACGTTGATCAATGGATGACGCTTCGTCCTTAATTACGTAAGTTACGATTGCCAGTTTTAGTTTTAAAGAGCCTTTAAAAATGGAATGGTATTGTAAACATTTCGATCATAAAAGAAGGAGGTTGTATATATAACGCCAACTAATTTTTTCTTTTGTTGTTTTGATTGAAGCGGCTACTTTTGAACTAGGGACTAACTGGGAGTTATTGGGTAACATCATTTGTTAATGTTGGAGTTCTATCACTTCCCTTTTCCCGTCGCATAGTCATTAGAGCTTTGCTAATGAAGCATGCAAGAAAAAATAAAGCCAAAACCTGTTGATGACCGAAAACCACTAAAGTGTAAAAATCATGTCAACATGAAAATAAACTACATAAGCTTTTTACGCTCTTTATAATTTACATGTATCATTTTCATTACTAATTGTTTTCCTAATTGTTACTTTTGTTAGTTCTCTGGAGATGGAGTATCATCCACATCCTATTGCAAATTTAAGTACATTGCCTAACAAAGTTGACCTACGACATACTATACTCATCATAACGCTGCAGTGATCTGCGCTCCTACGATCAATTGTGGGTAAAACCACTTACATGACCTCCAATGCCAGGGTACGAGATAATACAGTAAGTCAGCATACTCCCGTCTTCTAATCCTCTTTTTGCCCCTATTCTATCTCTTCTTACTTTTCTCTCTCATAATTGTCGTGTAGACATGTTGCATTACCTTTACCAATTCAGAATCCATGATAACGAAATCCAGAAAGTCTCAAGATCCAAAACATTACAGATCCCAAAGTCTCAGATCCAGATTCAGAAGTTATAGCAATCCAAAAGTTACAGATCCAAGAAGTTCCACATCCATAATTTCCAATCCTGTCGAGTCTGGGAGTTATAATAATCTTGTTGAACAACGTAAGCGTTTATTTGTGTACTGGGTTTAGTTGTTATTGCTGTCAGGAAGTGTCGGGCAAAGAAGCGAGACTGGTGAAATTCATCCTTCTTCGCCACAACAACACACGCATGCGTAAGTTTAACATTAAATATATTAACATTTAACATATTGAACATATATTATTACCTTAATTCCACCCACTTGTTCTGTTCGCTCTTTCAATACGATTCCAGCTGGACATGCGCATTACAGGTGATGTAAATATAGTTGAAAGATGAGGATCTAAGATCACTTATTTCAAAGGTCCAAATTCAGAGCACCTCGGTCATTTAATTGGCGACAGAACTTCATCTCCATTATGAATTCTGTCGGAAGATTTATGCCAGACGATGGATGAAAATGAAAAAAAGAACTTGAAATTTATTCAAGAATGGATTAAACGTTAAGAAGTAATTTAAATCCCGTATTAGACTATACGTACCAAAGTCCGTAACATTATCCTTCCCCTGTGTTCTCGTAAACCGGAAGTGATAATGAATTAGAATAGGTTTACTATGAGGAAATTATGTTCTTGTTTCCAGCCGAAAAAGTTTGGGTTTCATATTGTTTTTGTCTGCAAGGCTCATTACTGACAACTGCTTTTAAACGAACTGTGGTATTAACTCCACATTTGTTACATTTCGTACTGCACTCCTAACGCCCTTTCAAAAGACGAAATTCTTCAAAACATGCTTCAGTTTTAAACACATTTAATATTCCAGTCAATGGGACGGAAAATATGATACTACCGTACCTATACTGATTCAAAACTTCATAAAACCCCTTACAGAAACAAGATATTTGCTGGATTCTAGTAAATGGTTCCACCACCCCTGTCTTTAACTTCTCACGGAAATATGACAGCTCTGTCAAGGAGCAACTTCAGATAGTATTGTGAACTCCTATACCAAGAAGTGGTTGTAAATAAATGTGGATTCTTAATAACTCCTAAAGAATTTCTAGTGAATTTGAAATCCCAGAAACCTTTCACCAATATCAACAACATAAACACATATGACTTTTTCAACCACTTTAAAACGACCATCCCGCAAGATAATTAATAGACAATTTGTAACATACAGAGAGTTGCTCTTTTAATCCAAATGGACAAAAGGAAATTATTATTATCTAGTCATACAGCCATTCAAAAATTTATTTTGTTTAAAACTCCACTCGATCTACACACAAGTACTCTGAATTGATATTAAAGCAATGCTGGAGTTCCTCAATGACAATACTTTGTAGTTTTCTGTAATCAGGTCTTCCAACAGTGCTGTTGGAATCCAATGGTGTACTAATTGTGCTCCTCTCTTAGCTGTGACCATTTTTATATTCTTAGACGGCATAATTGATTCAAAGATTCTAAAACATGAAAGAAGAAATATCTAGCGGTGGCCTTTAATTCAAGCATTTTGGATATATTGGGACGATGTTTTATCTAGTCAATAACAAGATTTCCATTCCATATGTCGATTCAAATATATTCCCAACCGAACTAGAATAAAGGACACCACAGAGTCTTCTTATGTCTGCTTCGTACTTGGGATTTTTATTGAACATTGGCATTAACCGGCAAACTAACTACTCAACTTTATGACAAATTGGACGATTTTTCTGCTCCCATCATCAACTTCCTATATTTAATGTAGCAATATCCCATCATCTACCTGCAGTAGGTGTATATGTCTCTCAACTTTATTCGATACGCTCAAGAGCTTGTTCTGCGTATAATCAGTTTTGAATCGAGGGGCAAAGGTACTTACAGACACTGTTGCAGGGTTTCAACAGTCACTTTCCAAGGCAGCATTTCGTAAATTCCTATGGTGTTAAACAATTTAGTTTCCAAATATGACCTAATCATTGAGTCAAATGCTGTCTATGTGGTTCATGCCAATTGTTAAGCGTTTTCAACACACTGATTTGACTATGACTGGTTCCGTTACCTGATCAAGACTTGGGCCTCACGACGGGTGTGCTATTCCGTATTTTCAAGCTAGTAACATAGTACATATTATCTTGGCTGCAGAGACCCTCGGGGACTAACAGTCCACCAGCAAATACCTCGACCCAGGGGTCATAATATAAATCATATACAGTATAATTCAATACATTATTAATCCTAAACGCAAAACATGTTATTGCGAATTGAATGAAATGCAAATGATAATGAATATTGTTACAATATACAAAAATATGGCAGTTGATAATCAAGAAGCTGGGTTGTCTAACGAGTTCACTAGAATATATCGATACGTCGATACGTCAAATATGTATGGGGAAATGAACAGCTATGGAAATGAAATGTCTGTTACAATATTATGTCCGCTGATCAAGAAGCATACCCATGTTAATTTTAACCGACTATATGAAGTCTAATGAAGTTAAAGACCGTTAAGACAATTTGAAATAAGATGACTGGTGTTTACCTTACAGAGGTCATAGGTAGAAATGTGTAACCTTTGTGCTTGATTTAATTCAAACTATCATATTTCTCATGTGTGCTACTCGTTTTAAATATTTGAAAGTCAAAATAATCAACAAAATGGCTATCATCAAACACAGGTGCCCCTCGTCATTTTTGTTCAGATTGCTTAGAGGTTTTGCTTTATATAGAACACTTTGATTTCAAAGGGAAACGTACGGTTAAGCAAAAACAAAAACTAAACAAAACAACAACAAAAAAGTGTCACGTCGTTAAATGTAAAAGCCATTGGAGTCCTTGATATATCTGTGATGATGTTTCTTTTCAATATTCGACAATGAAAAAAAATGTTTATATATTTACAGATGATATGCATGACATGGGTACTACCCCATCTTATCCGTTGTTAGCATTGAGTAGACCCAGGGAGCCCAGGAATGATTTCATCGCCTCTTCCAGGGTGTAGATATAACAGTGGAATCCGTTATGGGAAAATGATGCGTATTAACAACTGACTGCTTACCATTGCAGTTATGGTCCTGTCCTTGTCCGACCTTGTAACCATGGGATATACGTGTACTTTAAAATGCTTGCTTATCTCGGATAATTGCTATCTGCGACACTATATGTATTTAGTTAACAGTATTTCATAGCTTTTAGATTGCTTGATATCAAGTGTACGCAATGCTCTGAGGAAGAAAACTATCGGACCTGAGGTAAATTAGACTGTGAGTAGTTTGGGAGCCGGATCTGTAATGAGTCCATACAGTTTAGCCTCAGGTCTGTGTGTCGTCACCAGATAACACTATATGGGGATTTCCAACACAATCAGTAGATATATATGTACAATTTAGCCACAATACAATTGTGTTAGCATTTTACAGTGTTTATATATAATTTGGCGAAGTAAACAATGTGATAAACGTAAACGTAAACATAGTCCCAAAAACATATAATATACAAAGTCGAGTGTAGAACAACACGAACCTCCGACAACAGTGGAATAAGTTAGCGGATCAACAACACATTACATACAGAAGAAAGTTGAGCTACGTAAAGGAGACAGCCGTGTCTGCTAAACTGACCTTGGAGAAAAATAGGTATACATAACAACGACTACTTTGTGTTTTCATTGCCCTGCCTTCTATGTATTTCAGGTGCATGGTAATAACTGCAGTTTATCACCCTTTGGCAAACACATTGTTTATACTGTATGTTCAAATGTGAAATGCTCAAGTCTGGTATAGAGAAGAAAATTCACAAACCAAAAAGACCATTAAGATATATTTTTATAGACCCTTTATGGATTTCAAGTGCTCCATTTCCGAATATTCTGTAAAACATTGTAAAACGTGATATATCGATCACCAGAAATCATTTACAAGTAATTTCACCAGACGAATTCCTGTACAAAACATTTCAATAATTCTATGTGATACAAATCATCTAACGATGTCTAGGCTATTAAGTGCAACCTTTGTGGATAAATTTATTTTGGGAAAACTGAGGGGTCATTGAATAAAAGAGATTTGGGCATAGATTTCAGATACATATTCCTGGTAATCAACTTCCCTAATATCATTTTAATTCCTCGGATCATTCCATCTGATCGAAGAAAGTAAAATTTTTAAAAGAAAAAAATCACCATCATACAAACAATCATACTATAACTTCCCATTTTCTTGGAAAATGAGAAGATCAGTGGATCAAGACTCTGGGCAAAATCAATCTACAATTGTGGGGAATTTTACTAGTTTACTACAGTCCCTGAAATGTTCTACTTTACACTTTACAACACGCACGGTGCCGCGAGCGCAGAACGCACGGTGACAGCTACGGTGACCCGCAATTTGGTGACCGCTGACCCGGTGACCGCACGCTAACCGCGACCCGGACCGCAAGTGAACGGTGACCGACCGCTGACCGCAGGTGCCACCGCTGACGCAACGCTGAACGCATATGAAGTTAATCATTCGGAATGTTTCGGAATTTTTCCACTTGGGTTGATAATTATATCAAATTAGCTAAAAAAAATAAATTAAATAAATAACTGTAGTCCAATACATAATAATTATAGGTAAGAAAAAAACATATACATTCTCAGGCATAGCTCTGAATCCTTCGAAGGTATTTGGCCTCCAATCTTTTGGTAACACTACATTGAATCACTTTTTTATAACGTTTTTAACTTTCAATTCATGTTTCGGATTTTCCAACATTTCGGTTTGAGCATTCCCTGAAGAGACATAATTTTGTCGAAATGCGCATCTGGTGCACTAAACAATTGGTAACCGTTATATGATTTTAATATTATGAACCCCTGGGTCGAGGCCTCTGCTGGTGGACTGTTAGTCCCCGAGGGTCCTACAGCCCCAGTTGCTTATGTATATGTTACGTAGCTTGAAATACGGATAATGTATTGTAATTGCAGTGGTAAAAGTAAGAATTCATATCAAAATAAGGATTATCTCCCTCAGGCATAGCTTCTGATTCCTTCGAATATTTTGGCCCCAGATCTTTTGGCAACTACATTGATTCACTATTTATACAGTTTTATCTTTCATCATGTTTCGGATTTCCAACATTTCGGTTTTGAGTATCACTGAAGAGACATAATTTGTCGAAATGCGCATCTGGTGCATACAAAATTGTACCGTATATGAATTTATATTATGACGCCCTGGGTCGAGCCCTCTGCTGGTGGACTGTTAGTCGCCCGAGGTCTCTACAGCCCAGTTGCTATGTACTATGTTACTGAGCTTGAAATACGGATATGTATTTAATTGCAGTGGTAAAAGTAGAAATTCCTTATCAAAATTGGAGATTAATCTCCCTCAAAGAGCATAGCTCTGATCCTTCGAAGTATTTGGCCCCCAATCTTTTGGCCCTCCCGATTGATCACTTTTATAAAGTTTTACTTTCAATCTAATGTTTGGAATTTCCAAACATTTTCGGTAGAGCATACTGAGAAGGACATAATTTGGTCGAAAATGCGCGAAATCTGGTGCCAATACAAATTGGTACCCGTTATGATTTATAATCAATCAATTGGGATATAAATGATAAAACAAACCACATGATACTATAATGCAGTGCTATAAGCATACTGTTACATGTATTTCTGTAGAAGTATGCTAAATGTATATACAAACCGTACAGATTATCCTCATGGAGATTTTTTTTTTCTAAAAATGCACAGTATGTGCAAAAAAAGAAAAAAAAATCCTATATTTTGTTTATAAGACTGTAACGCATCCAAGATTACGGGCGTACATGCATGACTTCAAAATTTTAGGGCACGAGGAATACAATATACCTGCAATTACCCAAACACCCTAAAAAATCTATGGCATGTAAACAAACACGGACGGTGTACCCTTGTAACACAGTATTTTTTTTATTAGCAATTGTAACGAACATCCAGATTACGAGTGTACATGTATGGCTTCAAGGTTTACGAGCACATAGGAATAACATATATACCTGCAATTAAACAAACACCCCTAAAAATGCCATTAAACAAACACGGGAAGCAATCTGTAAAATTAATGTACATTGTGCTACGGCTTTTCTCTTTGGGAGTTTCCGAAAATGTCAATGCAGAAAAAAAAGCCTGAATGCTGAACCGGCACGGTGACCTGACCGCTGGACCGAAACGGTGAACCGACCGCTGACCGAACGGTAACGCTTGAACGCGAGCGGTGACCGCACGCTGACCGCAAACTGTGACCGGTGACGCGCACGGAGACGCACAGTTACCGCACGGAAAATGGTAAAGTAGGCAACGTTTTCAGGGACTGTAAGGAGGGAACATGAATAACAAAGGGCGAAGTTAACATTGGTGTCAACGTAAATCATAATCCAAAACAACATCATACACAATATAGAGTAGGACAACACGGACCTCCAACAAAAAGCGAAGGTAAGGACCCAGGTGCACATGGAGGGAGTAAGCATCCTCCTGCTGACCGGGTCCACACCCGCCGTGAGCCAATTAAGTCGAAATAAAAGTTAAAACGGGATTACCCGTAGTCACATTTAGTAGGAAAATGACAGTCTAACAAAGGGTATGGAAAACAAATCGTCCACATATGCTTAGTGATTACTTAATAATCGCACAACGAATGACCATATAGCGCCCGTAGAAATTTGCGAAATCGATCGACTTTTTAAAAACGAGATTCCGTTTATAACCCTGCAACTTCACTTTTTTGTTAGTAGTTGGCCTCGCTTTAAAATTCGCATACGCATATGCATGCTCTTGCGTTATTCGCCTCACTGGGAGATATACACACCATTAAGGCAGGTGATAGTGGTAAGTTACTACATAGAAAAGGAAAGTTTGACCGATTGCAAAGTTAAAGTCATCACCACGTTTATCAATATAAATTGTCAATGTTAAGTAAAATATCCAAAAATAAAGCAAATATGTCAGCATTATGTGGTGTCTTTTTATATCGAGTTCTTCGGGAATATCAAAATGGGAAATAATTGCGAAACATTATGATTGTTAATTGAAAACACATCATTATATATCTATTGTAATGTTGAAGGACAGCGGCAAGTTTTTGTTTTTTTATCCGGTTACAACAGTTTCTGTACAAATTCTGGCTTCATATGGATATAGAAAATAAGTCTGCCATAAAAGGCGGTCCAATTAGTGCCCATGCTAGGATTGTTGGAAGAGACCTGAGATATCCAAGACTACAATAAATATGTATCTTAAGAAACCAAGCATACGTCTTACTATCCTAATTCAGAGTACTATGTTGTTGGCATCATTTGTTTTCTTTACAAAAATGTGTGCTTGTTTTTCTCCAACGAATAGAAATTCGTATGATAGGAAATATTTTAAATCACAAATATGTAAAATGCTCATAGGCAATTCGTTCATTGAAACGACAAACTATAAACGATGCAATCTTTATTACTTTTATGTTTAGGGCAATAAAATAAGTTCATTCCAGATGAAAAATTCTGGAATGAAAAAGGCGAATCGTAAACATTAGTAATTCAATCTTGTAAAGACCCAAACAGAACACAAAACAACTGGGCAAACACGGGTCCTCAAGGTTCAACCAGAGGTGGGAATCACGGTGGGGTAGAAGGAGTTGCATCCAACCTGTTGATCGGAACCACTCGTCATAGTCCCATTGCTTTGGTCAGGTTTGGAAATTGTCCGATTCAACCTCGATGTATCAAGAACGGCTAAACAGTTGCTACGGAAGCTCGTCAGTCAGCATTTTATCAATGTCAAGCTATACTGGCAAACTAGAATCCGTTAAAACAAGCATAATCATTTGTGAAATGATGCTTTTAAACGTTGAACAGATGAAATTCCTGTAAAAGTAACTTTGTTTGTAAGTAGCCTGCATCGAATTGAAAAGCGACCATGCGCAACAGCTCTTGTGCAAACGAATAAGTTGAGATATTATACAAAAACCATATGCAGCTTTGATAATGGAGATTCCCTATACATAAATAAGGAAAGTTGACGACAGAGACCAATTGGACATTGTCCGTTTGTCATAAAGTTAGTTATGTTATTTTGGTTGTTGTTGTTTGTTTTGTTTGGTTTGTTTTTTTGGGGGTTTTTTTGTTTTGTTTGTTTGTTTTTTTTTTTTGTCATCTAATGAAAATTAGTTACTACCATATCCTAATACGAACAGCAAGATATTGGAGACAGTGTGGCATTATTTATTTGTAGTTCGGTAATTTGAACATGCCAAGAGAGCTTGTATTTGGATTGTTTTAAATATTTAAATATAGAATGTGAAGTCTTGCGACGTCATAGAGTCTGCAACTTGTGCAAGAATCTGGTGCAAGGAACCGACAGATTTGCGAATCCCCCGCCCCAAAAAACCCGTTTCAAATGCTTCTAGAACTATACCATAGGATTTAAATATTATTGTTGCCCTGTTGGATGAGGTATATGACATTTTTACTTCGCGTTTAGATGAGCCATCCTATTTTACAGTCAGGAAATATGTTAACTCGAGCTAAAATACAAAAGTCATGAAAACATAACAAGTCCATAACAATTGCTAACGAGGCAAACGAATTAAGTACTGCAACCACTGCGAACTTTCGTATTATCCATTTTTTATGACATATATATATTGTTTGAAAAAATCTTAAGTTTTTTTGTGGTGAATGGCACTATGCACTGTATTGTGTCCTTCAAACGGAAATATTTTTTTACTTTCCTGTCGTATACAGAGTTGCATTCATTATGAATACGGAGAGTCGGAAAGAACTTGGACGTTAGGCGATCCTTAATTCGTAATTCTTGTTAATTCACAGGTATAGAAAGTTAACTAATCACTTTGAACAGTATTGTGCCCTTTTGACAAGTATAACTTTCGATAGCCAAATTAAGTAACGATTTGGCGCCATCATATATGATTAAGCGTTAAATTCATCAAATAATTGTGCCTTTGTCCATAATTGGTAAAACAGGGAAGCATTATATCAGTGGTCTTAAAACAACTAATGTGGAAGGTCCAATTATCGTTAATCGCCGCGGTTAATATTTTTGAAACTTTAAAGATTATATGCCCTTTTCTTTATTGATTTCAAGTGTTTAATTATATTGTCCACAGTCTGCAAACAATATAAACAGGCGAAGTTAACATCATCTTCACATGATCTTTTAGGCCATTTTGGGGTCGAATATAGGCCCTTTCCCCCAGAAAAAAAAAGTTGCCAATTTTTCCTACCTCTGCTTTGCATTTCCCCCCAACAAAAACGTTAAGTAAATAAAATGCATTTTTGAAAAAAAACAATAAACATTTGATGTGAATGATATACATCAGATTCAAAGAGTTATGGGAATGAATGATTAGATAGATAAATTGAAAATACATGTATTAACAATCTTAAAGTCATCATTGTCGCAAATCTACGTTCGCTATAATGACTTTAGTTTGCGATTACAAATTAATCACTAAGTCATTATGTTGAACTGATTTGTTTCAAATGCCCCTTTGTTGACTGTCATTTCCTACTAGATTTGGACGATGGTTTTAACCCGTTTTACTTTGTTTCGATTACGCGCTCACGGCGGGTGTGCACGGTCACAGAAGAATGCTTACTCCTCAATGGCAACCTGATTCCTGCCTTCGCTTTTATCGAAGGTCCGTGTTTCCCACACTGCGACATTTGTATGTGGTTTTTTGGGAAATATGGTTAGTTTATATACTTTGTTACTTTCGCCCTTTTATATGTGTAAAATAAAGGACATAATGATGTTTTATAGGATTTTAAAAACTCATCACGATCCAACTTAACTTTTTCCCCAGATTTTACTGAAATACTGAAAACATTTTCCTTTCCCCTCAATTCGAAAGTCATAGACCGCTTGTAAAAATATAGACAATCACCTGCTTTTGTCAGGCCGGGCACTAAAAAATTTGTGTAGTTAAACCTTCCAAAGGCGCTTGTGTACCGGTAGATTGGATGCCTGAGCTAAAAAATCATTCTATATGTAGAGGCCGCGTCATCAAGCTAACAATAACCATATGGAAATGAGGTACAAACCTGGGGTACATGTGTTTACAGAAAATCAATAAACACGGTTGCCACTCTATATTTAAAATGTGCAATGCTTGGCGGTACACAGCACTGCAGATTGAGATCCATTCCTTTGATACTAACACTTTCAAAAATACGAGTTTTCCAAAGAAAGGGGGAGGTGAAGAGAACCTGTGTGCCTGAGACTTCCACAATGAGATTTTATAATCGGTACCGGATACATTTCATTCAGCAAACCTCGCTGTGTCCTTTAAGGGAATATCACCTTACCTATGTTTAAGCAGTAAGAATAAACACTTCTCTACCTTGATTATATGGGTTTCCACTGATTGCTCGTAAATATTTTTGTCAAAGAATTTGATAGTTTATTGTAATCGGTCTGTTGCAAAAGCGATCGGTAATATTCGTAAAAATACTTTTTAAAGATACTTTTAAAATAAAAGACCACTTAACATTTACCTGAGGATTAACACCTTTTCACAAATGATTGATATTTCTCATGCTGTTCAAACTGATTTATTGTGTCTATCACCCCACTTTAGTGAGGAGACAATATTGTTTTTTGGGCCTGTATGTGGGTCTGTGGGTCCCGCCACAAAGTTTGTCAGTGCAACCTACCTGATCAGACACGCAAATATAGCCGACGTTAACCAACACTTTCTTTAACAGTA
>CAJDSM010109710.1:58-23580 GCA_903981925.1 Ostrea lurida
TATGGTTGACATAATAAGATACTAGATTGGGTTATAAACTATTTCCCAGTGCCCACATAAGCACTTCATCAAAACTGTAGCATGAAATAGGAACTATAACATGTTCAAATGAATAATTTAGTGGATGATCTATTTAATAATATTTCTTTAATAAATCCTTATAGCCACATCATATTGATTAGTGTTTTCGATATATTCTGCTTGTTCATGAGTATAAATAGTAAGCATAATCAATATATTGCTTGTCAATTTAACAAATATTGGTCTTTGGATTAGAAAATTCACTGACCATATTAGTCTAAGGTAAGTTAATGTCTCTTATTAGATTTATCGATCTGTAGAAATTTTTGAAATTTAGCCTCACTAAAGTCGATAATATTTCTGTTTTCTTTATTTGGTGTACGGCTTTAATAAAGAGGAGCTCTATGTTGAAATAAAGATTCATAATTTGTGAATAAATTTTTCTTTTTCTAAAAAATACACACTGCCATGAACTTACAGATTGGCCACACTGAGTATCAATTCCATATTTCAAGAAGTGTCAAGCATGTCAGGGTGAAGTGACGTCTCACCATCAACCCAATTTCAAGGCGCCTCAGTATTTAACTTTGGGCCCCCTTCCTCGGCTTTTGTTATGATTTGATGTCTTGATTTATCAATAATATCTCCTCGCTTTTTCTCCTAATAATCCTTAGGTTGATACAATTGTGTCTACAGGCTATCTAAATGTAGTTGGTACTAAGAAGCAAAGGCTACTCGGAGAAGTGGATATTTTTTTGACGCGTATGGTTAGGAGAGCATTATATGAGTAGACATAGAAGGATAAAGAGTGATTATTTTTCAAATTCAAAATTTGTTTTTAGTAAAAGTATGTTGTATGAAGTCATAGTTCCCCCGCGCTTCACAAAACGCTAACTGTTGGTGTGATGTCCAGGGAATAAAAGACAGAAAGCGTTAGCCCACCCAAAGCCACATAGATAAACTTTGGGTACGATAAGTAATAATATTTACTATATATATTTGAAGTCCTTAAGGTATACTATATAATAGGACCGAAGTTCGATGCTACACCTCGTTTTTTAACCTAGTGTGTTGATTATAGGCTATGGGGCGGGAGTTCAATTTGTTTAATAGACAGGTGTCGTTAGAATATCATTTCGCTCTGAGAGATGGAGATCTATGGTGCTTGATGCACTTTGGTGATCTTGACTAACCAATGATGCGTGGCTTAATAGCAATGCTGTACGGAAATTAATGTCCCACGGGGTCGCCAGTAGTGTACCTTGTTAAGTTTTGATTATACAAAAATATATTGCGATATAGTTCACATATAAGATTGATGCTCACATTTGTTTGTGAATTGTTAAAAACTAAGATGAGTAATAGTGATTTGACAAAAGATTAGGGGAACTTATAGAAACGACATAATACGTCGTTGTTAATTAATAATTGCTTAGCTACAATTAATATTTGCTTTTGAGTGTTAATAATATTTCCACAGAAAACTTGTATATGTTGTACTACGTAAGCAGTTTAACAGGTTAATGATATAATATCTCTCATAAATGTTTTTGAACGTATGAGAAGGACGTGTTCATATATCAGTGACAGGCTAAGAAAATAACGTGCTCTCTAAAATTCATTTTTAAAGATCTTCTAATTGTAGTTTATCCTCTCTCACTCTTTGGTTCATAACGCTTGTTTACTGTTGAGGAGAGACCATAACAAATGTCCATGTATCAGGTTTTTTGAAGTGTAGCTCTCAAGTACATATGTGTTTGATTATCCCTATAGCTCGGTGAAGTGAACTAGTCGTACGATATGACTACCGGTCGGTGACACACATATATAGTGAGTACTACTATATTTCACTCATCAACTATCTGCGTGCTACACGTACAATATAAGATCTATATTCCTTCGTGAAGAATCCAACATTACTACTCCAGAAAACTAGATCAAGCGATTTTCTCGCATGTTGTATCGTTCATCGTCGCCATATATACTTATCCATTAGCGTTGTTGGTTGAGTCCAACGTTCTCCAACAGTGATACGCTGCCCAACCACTCTTGTGTTTTAATCCATCAAAGTAATATCCGGGCACTACAATTTTTTGTGATTGAATGGTGGCATTTATTCTTGGTGTGGTGCAATTGAAACTCAGGGAATTTTTCCCCTTGCACCATAGTGCAGTTCGTACTATCGATATACTCACATCTCGCATATTTGACAGCAACCTGTCATACTAGGAATACAGTCAGAGACATTAGTCTCCACTTGTTCGCAAAGTCATCTCTCCTTTACTGGATCACTGGTTCCGACGGTGATTTGAGGGTGGTTCTGGTAATGTGATCAGAGAGATAGTTTTTCATCTGGATAGTAGCATTTACCAAGGTCCCAAGATTCCATTGTGAATGGCAATCAAAGGGGCCTCATATAGTTATTGGACGGAATTAATATATAATTACATCTCCTCTTACTCAGATTTTGAGCGTATAATCCGATATTAGCTTTCGTCCATAGCTCCAATGTCTGTGCTAGCAAGTTATACATGATGTGAGTGTCAACACCGTAGTTCTTTCTACAGGAGCCTAACTGAGTATTATTCACCCTGACATGTCATGTGACCATACTACTCGATTAAATTGTCCTCGTGCCTTAATTTGCACCCCCACATTCTCAATCATGACCAGCTCTCGCGTAGTTTTTCACCTCATTTACTGACATTCTTGTACCTACATATTCATTGATCTATTAGTACTGAGTACAACTTTCCTTGTAAATTGAAAAATCGTCCCTGTTGTCAACATTCAAATTAAGTGCTCATAATTATTATCGAATACCGTATATTAAGTCAATAGTTTTAAATTACTATCATTACTGTTCAGAGAGATTTAAACAAATACATATAAGTAGGCCTGCAATTATTTGGGCCACATTGCATTCAGTGCTCTGTAGTTGACTCTCTTGGCCCGTTGGTTTGTTCTGAAAGGTCTCCTTGTGTTCGAGCCGACGATGATTTATATATAAGATGAAATGAATTTTTACCAATTAATCTTTATTCCATAGCGCCCTACTTAAAAGTACTCTTCTCTCCAGTATATCACACTGAACAGTTAGAACTTCTTAGTTACCTTTTAGCTCGGTATTAAAAAATTTGTTAAAATTTGTCATCCGTGTCCATAAACTTTGAGTGAACATTCTAACTTTTTCGATTTAAACTAATGAATTTATTTCCTAGATCACAATACAGTTTGCATTTGACTTTCTCTATTTATATACCCTCTAGCTCTAATTGACATTTTGACAAATTCATACTTTTTTGCCTCAATAAATATTAAGATATATACTGAAGTAACCTAAAAATGTAATTTGATTAGCTTAATGTTCTCAATTAATTCTCAGTTTGTGGATCTTTCATGGAAGGGTCTCCTGTAGAAATTTTTTCAGACACACCAAAATATTGTTAGTCAAAAGGAATCACACAACATTTCTATCCAATTGAGAAAAATAAAGTCGGCATATAAAACCGGACTTCCCTTTTCTTGGAAATTCGTTTTAAAGACTATCCGCTTCGATCTTTTTGAATACTTATTATCCCTAAGAAAATTCTTCTTCAGAGCCCTTGCAAATTTTTTCATTAAGTATTCAATTCTTTTTATTATTATAATATTTGTAAAAACCTTTCCTGTTCGTTGAAACTTTGCAAATTATATTGATCTTATACAAAAGCTTCATTTGTGCATATGAGTTTATATAATATCATTTTTGCTCAATAATCGTATTTTCAAGTTCATTTTTTACTACGCTCTATACAATATATTCAAATCTTTTTCCTAGATAATATCAGCTACAGGTGTATCTTTCCTATCTTTTACTTGTTTTATTAAAAATCACCCAATACAATTACATTTAAATCTGCGACTCCTGTAATATTTAAATCTCTGTAGTAGTTGCAAACTTAAATATGGCACTCCATATATAATTGATCAGATTTATTTATTTCTCAATTTCATTTAAGTCAATTTTGTTCATTAACTTCGTTTTGTATAAGTATATGTAACTTAGTTTGTGCACTTATAATAAATTAATTTTGTTATATGTGCCATAAATATTTCAAACTTACTGTTTAAGCAAGGTACATCAAAATATCAAATCCCCTTAAGAATTATGTCTTTCATACACTCCAATTATGACCATACCACTAACTCTCATTCTCTTTTCGTATATCGTTCTGGTGTGAAAGTCCGGAAAGGTCACAGGGTAAGGTTTAATCATATCACTTGGTTCACAATGAGAAGATGACATTCAAACTCGTATCAATCATTAACAAAAAGATCTATCACTTCTTAGCATGAAACGAAACTTGAATCCACACCGCGTTAGCTGGACCTAAAAGGGATTCAGTTTATTATTCTTAAAGTTCTCTTAACAGATCGAGAGCCCATCTAACACTGAAAGGTCTATATACTATAAATTGTCAATCAATTTATATAAACTATCCATCGCCAATACTAAACGTTCACCAAGGATTGGGAGTGAATTTATATGCAAATAGTTTGACTGATCGAAGTATAACTTGTTTTCAGTATCCTAGACCTCTAGTGATGTGTACATTATTTTGAAAGCTTGACATAGATGGCAGTGTGACATTAGATGTTTCATACCAGCACTCTCGTGTGAAGTTTAATGAAATTCGTATAAATCCATCTGGACGAAGGGTGGTGTTTCGATTCGTGAGTTTCCGATCCGCCAGGACTTGTATGATGCTTCTAATAAATATCATGTAGCACAAAAAAAATATAAATTTATATTCTTGATCATTTTATAGGCAACTCCAATACATGTTTATTTTAAATAATTACATATAAATATGAATATTGGAATATATTCCATTTACGCATATCCTTATATCTCGATGATTAAACTATTAGTTTAATACATTTTAATTAGTCAATTCACAGTATATCTTCCGATCGAAATGGAGATAATAAAACATTTTTTATCTTCGTGCGATAGTGCTTTTGTAGGACGCAAAAGACCATCCTTGTCTACTCTGTTCGAAATGTCAGTGGGGGTCATCTCCTCTTGTAAAACTTTCCACGAATAGTATTATGGCTATGAAACTTTCGGTCGTTAGGCCTAAAAATAATCTAGTTGATTTTCAATCACTAATCGACTGATCGTGTTATGCACATTAATTTTGAAATATTTAGTATACTGTGGTGACTTTCGTCTTGTGCATGAACAATACTGGTCTCCCCAATGATGGTTGGATTAAGATAAGCAATAGTTGAATAGTCAAATATTTATATGTGACTGATAAGATTTTCTATACTTAAATATTTGCAAAGTTGCTTCACGGTGCCGTTGTTCACATATCAAGTACCATCATTTCATTATAAATTTTACTCCTTGTGCCTACATCTCTAAGTTCACTGTGGTAGATTTCTCCCCATAAGAGAGCCGCACAAAATGAAATAATACTATTCACCACTAATCGTACAATTCTTTGGAATTATACCATTTTTGCTCGGTATTGATTAATCATGAGTGGATGATTATTGTATTACTTATGGCTTTTCCCGAATAATAAATATAGACAAGTTATGGTGCAAACAATAGATACCAGAGAATAATTACAATTTCCCTATTTAAGTGAATACTTTCTCCTACGCAAAGGAATGAGTCCACACTTCATTTATCATTTTTCCATTTCTTATAAACTCATATGTCCGTTCATCACTTCTTTTTATTACATTCTGGTTTTCCTCCTATACCACCCGCTCAGCTCTCTTTCCCACACGTCTTCCACTCTTTCCACGGTTGATAGGTTAGTGTTCTCTTTGATTTTGTGAGGTTGGCAAATTGCGTGTTGTACCTTGGTGGACTATGTCTCTGTGTTCATGACTGCGAATCTTATGTTTTTGTGCCTGAGCAGGTCGTCGTTGTTGTATGTTGGTTAACCTTACATTGTGTTATGTTATGATACAATTGTGTTGTGTGGCAGTTGTGACTTAGATGCATGTGCATTGCCTTATATTGATCTTGTGCGACCATCAAAGAACTTCTACGTGCTTGTACAGTTGGCTACAAAGGTGTGTCTGTTTGGTATGATAGTCTAGATTCTGAGCCTGGGATGACATGTCTCGAGGGAACTCTGTAGTCGGTCGTCGTGTCATCTATCTTTTGCCGCACTCGCGCATCTCGGTCTGATACGAATTAAATTTTTTTTGTTCTTGCCCAAGATGTCCTGAGAATGTGTTACTCTCAATATTTAGATCCTTTGGTGGTGTTAAGGTTAGGTTTTTGCAACCGTGACCTTCACACTGACGTAGTTGTTTCTTCTAATAGTGTGAAAGATTTCGGGCTTGTGCTCAAGGCTGTGGTCGTGTTATTTCTATCATCTGAGTGTGAGCTTTCTGTGTGTTTGTGTGATGACAAGTTACGCTACTTGTTTGTAGCGTATCCAAGTGATCAATGTTATTAATCGTTTCTGTTAGATAGAATAAATATAATTCGCAATACGTACCCATGGACTAGAAAAATGAGTTGACTGAATAATTCTTACATCAACATAGGTATATTAAGCCTACGTGCGATGTTGTTGTGTTACTTCTGAATAAGTTTGTTTACCAGATTTTATTTACATTGGAGTCACTTTGTGACGTCTATCTTTTATACCTTGTGTGCTAGAGAGTAACATATAAAATAATGCCATGTTAATAATTACTTATATCTCTAGTTTCATTTTTTTTTTTTCTAATGATTTATGTTTGTGTAAATTTGAAGCTAGTGCTCGGCGAGGACGTTGGTGCAGCTGTTGAAAAAAGGGAGTTGAGTGACAAGTCAGAGGAGGTAGTAGCCTTCGATTTACGTAAAACTGACGCAGGGCTGTTTGAGGTTTCATCATGGCTCAATGCGTAATGTGTTTACCTGTGGCAAATCGCCATGTGTTACAAAAGAGTTCTTATGTGCTAGAACAAAAGTACGCGTTCCAATGTAGTGAAACACTCAATATTCATGATAGTCATATGCGAGACGTTTAGAGGAGTGGTATCTGAGAATATGTTTGCGCTGCTTGTACCTCCCCTGCCACAGTGTGTGATATACACAAAAGTAGACTTATTTAATTTGTGCATGGGATATAAAAAACAACACGTTTTCTGTCCCACCCCCCTTATCAGAAAGTCAGTCGGCCTAGGGTCGACACTAACTGTTATTTTTCTTCTTCAAACGTCTTGATTAAAAGGACACTATATGTCGTTAGTTCACTGAGGACCCTGTTGTCACAAGGTAGTTTCCCTCTCCTACCGCCCTCTCGAATGCCCCCCTCGCGCCCGGCGCATGCCGGAATACCCCTCTACGATATCCACACCTCACCCATGCCGTCAATTTTTACCGTACTAAAGGTCCGCCAGCGCTCACTCAGCCTCTCCCCTGCTTCTGTACCTCCATCATTCTCTTTCACGCCGCTCGTCCCACCCCCGTCTCTCGCCAACAGCTGTATTATTTAAACTTCATAATTTCAAGATAGACTAATAGAGAAAAAAAAATAAATATATAAACAATATTTATAATATATTTGTTTCCGACTTGATGGAAATGACTTACCTATAGTACACTCTATACTCATTTAGGCGTGATAAATAAAGATGAAAGTAAGATTTGGTGGATAAACAAAGACGTCTTTTCGGCAATGTTACTACGAACATTAAACTATCTCGTTGTTCTTATCAATGTTTTACAGCATTGATTTCGCCATCATAGTAAATCATCTCAGTCACAATCAGAGTTAACTTTTTTACCTATACCCATGAGCATGTCGCTACTAGCACACAGAATGTATCTTATCACCAAACTACCAAAAATAATACGATGATGGATAGCTCTCAAGCTGACGTTAAAACATGATGTAGAACAGCACAAAGCGATTTTTCACGTTTGAAAATTTGTCACAGAAGATTTGTTTTAGAACAATCACCCGCTCGCAAAGACCACTTCATCATTGGAAATAACATATGACACCGTCTGTAAGGCAGCCAACGGAGACAACAATTACATTACCCTCAACATAGGAGTAACACATCCACAGTCGCGTTCGCACGCAAAATAACTGAAAAAGACGACATGCTCCTCGCAATGGAAGTCACCTGCACACAATTACTGACAACCTCTCCGAAGAACGTCCTACGTACGATCTCTCACACGCCAAAAAAACTTGAGCTCACACTGCACAGCAACCACGTAAAAGAGTTACCTTGATGCACATGCTAGGAATTTCATTTACCTACAGGTCATTAACTTGTACCAACAATATCGCTCAGTTAAATATTACATCGATCCCACACTCAATACGCGCCACAAACGTAGGAACATGTCAATCCGCGATTAGCAGAAAGCATTTCAGACCCTAAGACTGATACACTCGCTAAACACCCAGACAAATAAACTCCCAGGAGCGAAAGCGGAAGTGGTGAGTAAATAGAGGAGTTGCGCTGTGATGAAAAAGACAGCAAGGATGAAAAGGTAGAACAGTGAGAGAATAAAATTATATGAGAAAGTTAAATATGTAAAAGATTATGTGCTGGGACCATTCTCTGAGCATAATAAGTTTTCTTATAGAAAATATTGTACATTTAGTTTTATTTGGTTATCCATTTAGCTTGCCGCAACCAGAAATTTAGGATTAATCCTCTCTCGAGAAAAAGATCCATACAGTAAATGTGAATTAAAAGAAACTAGTCACACTAGATGTTCTTTAGATCCCAATCAGGCATAAGGAAAAATATACGGCCGCTCTCAATAGTTTGGAGAATTGGAAGTTTGTGTATTTAATTGTTTTTTATGAACGCCGCGCTGAGAATCCCAGTGACGCTGTAATAATTTGAACAACGACTATATAATAATTTATAAAAAGTGACAAGGTGTTCAATGTAGCTAATATTTATATAAATCCGAGTATCTGTCACTATTTTATACTGCATTTCATACTCATTTGACACCAGCTGTTTTTCAACAAACTATTGCGCCAAAGTTGCCAGGATATACAACATTTCAAATATATTACGAGCAATATACAGCAAGCATTGTGTTACGAATTGTAGTTTTAACCACTACAACTAGATTTTGATATATCGGTTTCTGATACGAAGAAACCATATCATGGATTGTTGACTTGTGTTATAGCACGTGGCCATACATCTGCTTGAGTATATAGCTTTTCTATCCGAAATAAGACGAGCATGCGGACTATTTCGAATTTGATATTTATCGCAAGTTAAAATGTGATGATGTCCTATCCTCATAGAGGATCTGTAATACATAAACTTTGAAAAATGAGATTGGGTAAATATATATGATAATAGTTTAAATCATATAATTATATAAATATAAAAAACTTAATTCTTATATGAGAGTTTTCTCATACAAAGATAGAGATGTCTCCTTGCTCAAATGAGTCAACGTTTTATTTGTTTTACTATAGTAATTAATTGATCAACAAGTGTGATATAACAAGCCCACGCTCTCATATGTTAGTTTCTATTCAACTCCTGGTGAAGAGGTGTGCGGGAAAAACTCTAAGCCACTCCCTCAGGCAGTGGACTTGACAAGTGGTCATTTTACCAATCCGATGGCTACTCTCACTGTGTCTTCTCCAATGAGCGTTCATATTTGTATCAATTTACATTTCCAAATTGATAAAGATATCAGGTGGTATAATTTCACAAAACTATTTTGATATATATGACAATTTCTACCATGTACTGTAACCTAATGCTGACGTGGCTGTGTTATATCTTGTTAGTGATCGCGACATACTATAGTAGTGTCTCTCCTATAGGACTGGTGAGGTTGGACTAACCTGATTAAATGAATTTTGGATTGATGATTACCGGTCAGTGCTTTAGGTAGGACACCACGAGCTCGATCTAGATCTCTCGTGTAAAACTGAATAGAGATATTGTTATGAATATAGGAAAAAGGAATACATTGATTTTTTAATAACTATTGAATGATCAAAATATAGACCTGTTGGACTTAGACATAATATACTCTATTAGCAATGCAAACAACAGATATTTACAACGAATTAAAATTGGTAAAGTATGTTATATATCATAGATATTGGCTTGTGTGTTGTGAATTAGCTAACTCCTTAATTGTAGAGTTTAGATATGTGCATGTATTATGTTCTGATAAATAATCTGTGAGACAAAACGAGAAAATATACATTAAAGTTTAGCACCGTCCATATTGACTATGTGAACAAGAATAGATCTCTACGATTGATTAGCGAATATGACCAAGACTTGAAAGAATTTAAGATAATAGTGAGAACATACTAAAACATTATCATATCGCCCGATGTTGCTTAATAGATTTGAATACATTGACAATAAAAACAATACTCTCTAGATATTTGAATTACAGTACTATCTTAACAATGTACGAATATGTGACACTGTAATGATGAATAATTATAAGAAGTAATGCTGTGTGTTTACGATAACATGTAAAGTCAAGACTCGCATTATGAAATAATTAGTTGTAATAACAGAACAGATCGAATAATGGAAAAAGATTCAACTTAAATATATATGACAAACTTCTTTGATCTTATTTCTTTGGAGATTTTTTAAGTATTTGACAGAAAATTAGAAGAGCTGTGGACAGAAAAATAGTTTCTTTGATACAATTACTCACACGATTGCATAATATTAATTTGTCAAATTAAAAAATGGATCATTGTATATGGTAAAAGATCATGGTGAGAATTCTTAATTAAAACAAGTGAAGCTTTGAACGGGCACATCAAAGATTTTCCTATACGATAAGATAATGCCGAATAAAAAAATGACACGATAGTCTCTAATCTATATGTCCTAAAAGGTTTGGGATTCTCGGTGGAATATTATTGGAACCTTTTGAATATCATCTTTTCATTACTGTTGTTGAGTGGCTCGTTTTCCGGAACAACATTAAATGGGTATCAAAAAATACTTTTCTCCAGAGCCCCCAAGATCATACAAACCATGAGACAACACCATAGATCGTTATAACGAATCTCTAAAAAAATTTCCATTCTAGAGAGTGTGGTTTGTATATTACTTGATACTCAGTAATCTAGAAATTTTAATTATTAGATTGGAGCAGCATAATAAAGTGTTGGTTTTGTGAAAAATCTATTGGCAGGACTAAGGAACCAGAGTTGTATATTAGAAAAATAGAATATACATTACAGAAATGGCTAAAATCACATTAATTAATTGACTCATAGAATAACATTGTTTACAATGAGTTTTGTAGTAACATACATGTCTCATGTCTAGAAAGTATTGCAGTTTCAACTGAAATTATCTAGTGGAACAAATTTATAGACGTCATAGTCTATATATATTACAGTTTTTCATGGTATTAAATTAGCAGGAATAAGAGATATAAGTGAAAAAAATTTTTTTTTTTTTTATTACATTACCTACTGTGCAACATGGCCTCTGACAGCAATTTCGGTAACGCATATCGGAAGAAAATCATCCGCCATAAGAAGGGGCTTTTTGACATTACGGTCAATAGTGCAGATGGGAGACTGGAAGCTCGCAGAGATCGAAAGATGCATGGTTCTTCTCAATAATCTCAGAGTTAGATCCCTACTATTACCTTCTGCTCTCAACGTACATTTCGCTCCAGGTGATGACCATTCTAAAGCTGATAGATCTAAAATGTGGAAAACATGCTTGATCACGAACTGAGCTGAATGTGCTGGAACTGTAAATTCTCGCAGACCGTGCGGCTGCCACGAATGGAATGGTGGTCAGTGCGAGTAGAAACGTTCTGGAGTAGGACGAGGAAAATCTGCTCGATCAATGAGACTCGATCCCTAGGAGCAGGGAATATATCATAAATACGCCAGGAGTATCTCTTACAAAGAAGAGCTTCTTTGGGTGGCTAGTGACTTCAGGAAGTCCAAGACACTCGTTCCGTAGTATTGCGCGACAGATGATTGGACAATATCTATTCCAAATATTGCAGATGAACGATTAATATGTGCTTTACGAGAATGATAGAGAAATATTCGTAGCTAGCAGTTAGAGTTAGCTAGATCAATCTCTCTGAACACCTGAAGTCCATTTTGGTAATTTATATCTAGATGCTCGAAATGAGTATGAGATAGAGGTATCTTAAGAGAGACTAGCCAATGTGCGCCTACGACTGTGTCATTGTCAGTCAGGTCCAGAAAGATCGGTAATTTCTAATAACTCGATTAATGCCTAAATATCCTTATCGAAATTCGTGTCACCAATTGGGTTTGTTCATGTTGATTGTAAACAGGGGGGTTACGATTAGAAACTTGACGACACCAAAAACGCGGTCTATAATAATTGCTACAATTTTTCTGGTATATTTCTCAAAAAGTAAATAGGTGCAGAATAGGATCTATTTAATACTGTATAAAGCTATTCATAACCTAGGCTAAATTTAATGAACTTGCTTCTTTCAATGTTTTGACGCTGAAAGCGCGCTCATCTGTTCCTCTACATTCACCTAAGAGACTTTGAAATTAATTTAAATTTATCTGCGGTTATCTTTTGATACTAACACTATTCATTTTACTTTTGCTCTCCAAGCTCATAACATACTATGCCTTCTCTTTGACTAAGTTGTTGGACACAAGTTGATCGTGTCTTCCAGAGATTCTATTATAATTCTCAGAATACATTATTATTTTTAGATTTATACGTTCCAGATTTATAATATTTTGTTTTCCATATGTGTCGTAATGAACGATCTTTTACTCGCAGACCGTTAAAAACATAGAGAAAATTACCATAGCTGTGTTACACGCCGTGAGTAAATTGTTTGAGAGAATAAATTCCCGTGTATAATCATAGCACGGCATGAATAAAACAATGCTCGCTTTCTTCCAGCTACTGCCTCCTATAGCGCAGTTTTTTCAGCTTGCCACAGTTGCTCATACAATTAATTACGCTCCGCCTCCGCTCCTTTCTATCAACGATCAAACTAAGAGAGATGTGGATCTAACAAATCTAGAGGAAAGGTCGTGTTTGTGTTTACAGATAAGAATATCTTTCTCCTGTGCATGATTCTCTTCATTGTCATATATTTAAGGTCTCAAATGCTCCACGCCTAAATACATTTTGCAATCTCCAAGGATTTCAGTGTAGGATTGATTTAGCTAATATTAAATCATTAGATTTTCAGATAATCCTCGTGTGCAAGATTTAGGTCTTGGGTGATTCTTTTATATATTACATTACTAACTCAATTATACGAAAAGAGAATAGGTAAATGTAAAAGAGTCGGAATGTGTTAAATCACAGGTACATTTCTTTTTACATCTCAACAAACAATCATTGTGTGTGGTATTTGTGACAAGTTAATTACTTTTCATGTCGTTTAAACTAACCTCCATCTCGCTGAACACTTGTTAGGCAGGAAAATAGATGTATATATGCAAAATGTCTAGCCATATTACAGGCACGTGACACCTCCTAAGAATTGATGAGTGGAAGAATAGATAGCTGATACAGCCACCTCACTCAATACAAGCACAAGTATACGAGTAGTACCCTACGACCTTGATATTTTTTGTGTGCGAGGTTATGAGATAATTCACTGGTCTGATGAAATGTCCTGTTTCTTAATGAATGCTTAAGATAAGGTTTTAGATGAATTTTTTTGAGGATTATTAAACAAAATTAATATCATAACTGAGAATAAAATATTAACTAAATACTATAAAAGTTTGCCAAGGTTTCTAACACGAAATATTTTCTCTT
This sequence comes from Ostrea lurida, assembly GCA_903981925.1. Classification (NCBI taxonomy): domain Eukaryota; kingdom Metazoa; phylum Mollusca; class Bivalvia; order Ostreida; family Ostreidae; genus Ostrea; species Ostrea lurida. The sequence goes on from CAJDSM010109710.1 coordinate 13,862, forward strand.
AGTGGATCTACATCGTTCTCACATATGACGACCATGAATTGAATACAATATATGATCTGTTGTTTACAAGCAGATCTGTGTGGATCTCTCAATTTACTAAGATCAATATACTATCATATCTATTATATACTCGAGACCAAGACCAAATAAAGATCTGAACCATAACAATAGAGAACATAAAAAGAAAGTCTAATATTAAGATCTAAGTTTCAGTCTTAAATTGATGTGAGATAAAACTTACTAGTACAAAGTTCATCAATATAAGATTTCTAGTTTTTTTTTTCATTGTATTTTTTTATGTAACAAAAAATGACCTTACTGATAATATTTTATTATCACGTATTATGTCTTCTCTTCGTCTATATACTTCTCGCTACCTTCCGTTTTTGATTATTATCGTCAGTGCACAGATTAGCGATTTATAAACAACTTTTGCTATTAGTAATATAAGAGTATTATCATAAATGTTAACCAAAATATTGACTTTAAGTCTACAGTTCTCAGTTATGATCTTGGAGGCCAGGGGAAATTTTTAACCCATATTGTAGGCAATAGGATCACTAACTAACACTTGAATACCAAATCAATGAATACCATCCATAACTACAATTCGCCCGATTGTGAGAACAATAAGTCTTTTCGTGTTCTTTTATGGGTTATTCCTAGGAAGTTTTAAGCTGCACCATTTTTAAGAATCAATTGCTTTTTATAATTAAAATTTAGTAACTCTTTCAGATTGTTCAACATATTAAATTATGATCTTTTTATACCAATCTTTTATTCGATTGACTTTATTTTTTCTTGTATTTACTATATTATACAACTTTTATAATGTATCATCTCACTTTACATGTTCATCTATTATTTAAATCACCCCAGATTGTACATTTTAATCTGATATATAGTAAAAATCATAGTCGTAGCAATTAAATAATTGCACTCTTATATGTATATTGTATGTTCAATATAGAATTTCATTGTACAACTTTTCTGACTACCTTATTATAGTGTGTGCTTGGGTTAATAGTGCAACCTTATCAATTATTTTCTCATGTTTTGATAATGTGTATGCCAAAAATACTGAAATATTTTATTACTACTATATATGCGAATATGCCTCATAATAAATGTGTTTTTTCTTACATTTTCTAAGTATAGACTAACTCTCCTCACACTATAGATATATTTCTCGAGTGTAAAGCCCATAAATCACGAGTCATCAAGTATCATAGTAAAAGGTATCACTCATTTCTTATATAAAATGTGCAGTGTAAATTGTTGGCAATTCTTCAATAATCCATCACACACAATTCCTAAGATTGCGTTAGTTTTCTTACATGTCCTTACACTATGTTTAGTGCCATATTGTTATTCATATCTCTCACCGCCTTTCTCAGATTTATCTAGGAGGTTAAATTGTTGCATATATTTTTCTATTAAATTCCAATATGATCTTTTTCTACTCTGTATATAAGATTTTATTTCTAGCCCAATAGCGCAAGCTTAAAAAGCTGATTTTTTCTATAATTACTTTTTCAAATTATGTTTTATAAGTAAAAGTATGATTGTAGGGTTTCCTCCGCCTTCTCACAAACTCTCAGATGTGTTATATGGGAGTTAAAGAAGGACCTCTCGAAGAACACATACGACTTTGTGTAGGATACATAATAATTACTTCATTAGATTTTGTTAACTCAGTATTTGCCACTGTGTATTGATTTTGAATATGACCGATACAGATATTCGCTCCTACAACTTCAGTTTCTACTCCCTCAGTAGGGAAGATTCAAGCATCAGATTCGTAGCAATTGGTGGCGGAGCTGATTTAATGTCAAGTGTCGTAGACATGCCCTGGAGTTCGAGAGAGACCATCTCGGCCGAGGCTCATGTAAGCTTTATACCGTTTTGTTCATACCTTGCATAATCTACGGAGACTTTATGTGCCCCACAAGTTTGGCTTCGTGTTTGATACACATTAGATTGTCCCAATTATGTATAAGTTCAATTTATTTATATAATATCAGAAATTATTACAAATATAAATATATTGTATTTCCCACGACAAAAAAATGGGTTCAGGCGTAGATAATCATCAGATTTTAGTTGTTAAATTAAATGTAGATTACAAAATTTTGTTTCCGATATTAATACATATTCTCATAAATGTAGAAAAGTGATCTATCAGTGCTGTTGTACTAATTGAGAAATTTTAGTAACAGTCAACACTTAAATGTATTCATGAGGTTGGTGTACCAACTCTCGCTGGACTTTGAGCACTAGAAATACTGCTTCATTATAAGATTGTAGTCCTATAGTTAGTGTATCTAGTCTTGTGCACTCCTATCGTGTTCACGTTCGTCACAACAAATATAGTCCATGTATCTCGGGTTTGAGTTTTTGTAGCTAAACATGTTATTCGAGTTAATATGTAACTCCATATCGGATATCTTGATTTATGTCGATTCATCTTGTCAGAACACAAGATCTGGGCAAGTTTGATTAGTCCTAGCTCTGTGTGTTAGAAATTAATGCATAAATTCGCATTAGAGCGCGAATCTCTGCTTTTTATAAACTATTCCTTACGAATATAATGCCTCTACTGTGTGCTAGACACGCGGGACTTTTTATTCTACTTATGTACAATTAGTGTTGATCGTTCATAGGGTCGGCCCCAAGACCTCACCTGGTGATTTCACTAGCGCAGATAAGTACACAAAAACCCCAAACATAACTTTTTGTACAAGTATGTTTTTCCCGCTGGCTGTTTATTGTAAATTGATTATAATGTTGCTTGATCTTGTGGATGATCGGATTGTGGACATTATTTTATCGGCACTTATCTCTCAATTATTTACGTATAGCAGGTTCGACGCGCAAAACAGTTCGTACTGATTAGCGCGACTAAATCCCATAATATTGAAACAGTTACCCGGTCTATTAGGCAAGAACACATGATTAGCAGGAAATTCAAGGACTCCATCTCGCATTCCTTCTATCAACTAGCATTGGGATCTCGATAGAGGGTTTATAGGTTGGTTCTTGCTCTTTCATCCCAGTGCTTACTGTGCAATTCTTGTTCTCTTTTTCCTTCGACTTCTGTTATAGTTTCTGTCCCCCCATACCATTCTGTCTTTATTAGCATGTAGATTAATATTGGCGTTGATCGGTGGCTGCAATTGTGATTGGCGGCATAAGTGATTCACTATTCGCCTTATGTTCGCGCAATTTTTTGCTTGTTCACGTGCGTAAAGCTTGTTCGTCTGGTATAGCCACTGTGGGTGCTCAAATGTTTTCCTGGTTGTGTAATTGTGTGACGTGACTATACTGACTTCGATTATGATAGTCTATTTCTATATAGTCGCTTAGCGATTTCAGAGAAGCTAGTAAACTTGTGACAGAATGTTAGTGACTCTGGCTAGATTTTGAACTAGGACAAACTTTTTCCTGTGATGTAAACGTTATTTACTCTGGTTGATGTCTAACGTTGGTACTTACTTGTTATGATATTATGGAGCAATTATTCATCCTTTGTAGCTGCTTGATGAATGATTGTCGAATGACAATCTCGTATTGTGTTCACCTTGTTGTGCGATATTTCGATAGATATTAAAGTTTGTGGCTCATAATTATCTTATGCCGTACCTAGTTCAGAAAGCTGACCACTTTTTTCATCGTGGGAGTTGTTAGATATGTATGCATTGGTTGCCTGTGTGTTGGTAGTGGTATGTTTGAAGGTTTGCTTTAGGCGTGCTCTAGTCTTCTCCGGACGATGATAGGATGTGGATGCTTTATCACGCTGTATGTGTGTTTGCGATGATCCAGGACTCTCCTGTTATTGGACTATTTACCTCATTCGTATAAACTTGAGTTTGTTACCGGTATCAAACTCTTGGTGAGAAATTTTCTGAATCTCCATCTGTATATTATACTATTAATATAAGTCTAAACATAGATTCACCAATACAACATAATCCTATGTTTATGATGCCATTTTTTTACTACGTCATGTTTGCTAACATTGTAATTAGTTGTTAGAATGTTATGCTCTCATATTTCATTTTTCTGCTCCAGTCGAAGTTTTATTTTCGCAAAATAAAATTAAAAAACACTATCTTTTCACGGGGGGTCTCTGTAATGAAATGTATTTTACGTGTTCTGGGTAACCTTATATTTTTTATCCATTTCGCGTGTGTGCGGTTTCTAAACATCGCATTGGGATCGTGGAGTTCGGTAGGAGGGTCGACGCAGGCGCGGGCACTAGTGCAACGCACTCCATATATTTTACTTGTACAATATTATGTACGTTATTCGTTCGGATAGAATATCACAGTATCTCTATCATATTGACAGCGGTTTCCTGACACAGTTAGTTCTTGAGTGAAAGAGAAATGATATTTATTATTTCAATATCTGAGCATATATCATTGCTGAGATTCATGAGTGATAGCATATAATGCTTGGAAATGTACTAATGTTGAGTCCTCATGCTACAATTTGTGGTGTGGCTCCACAGTCGCTTAACACTCTGGTCCAATGAATTTTACAAATGAGCTGAGATTACGTACCCATCTACTATTCAAGTCGAATGTCACTGATCATAGTAATAATAAATATCTTAAGCTTGCTGGAGTCGCACATGTTGTTTCTCTGACTGATATGCAGGATTTTTTAAAAATGATATATTTTGTATGCCATCAGGTGTGACATCGCATATCAGTCAAAAACTTTATAGATCTTCATAATTGGCTGCCTCCATCTTGAGAAACCCCTTGCGGAGAAGAAAGTGGTCGATCGATTTTGAATCAACCACTTGAAAGTTTCACTCTACTATATCAGTTGAAGCTTATTTCCTATATATAAATTTCAGTGTTTCTGCGCCCCCAGTTGGTGTCCTTGAGAAGAAGATTTATTAAATGACACACCCTATTTTTGCATTTTCGTTGATTATTTCCCTTTAGATGAGGGCCTGGTCGCTTCATTTGAACAAACTGAAGCCCCTCTCACCCAAGGCATGATGTGTGACCAATTTTGGTTGAATTTGATTTGCTCAGCAGCCTTCTTGAGAAGAAGTCTGAATATTTAAAAGTAACAAGAACGGACGGAACAGACAATGACGACGACCAATAAGGCTCGATCTAGTCAATAGCATAACTTGAACCTTCGTGTTTCAGGTTGAGCTAAAAACCAATCTTGATGGCAGAAATGTAGCATATCTAATACTCTGAGGAGCCTTTGCTACTTTAACCCATTTAAATAGATTTTTAGAGTAGCTAAGTTATAAAGTATTCTTTATGGGAATGATTTCCATCGTAAAGTGAGAATGCTCCTTTTCCGTTGTTGACATAGCTTTCCCTGTTTCTTGAGAACAATGTTTTTAAGGCCCAATACAAAACTGATCTCCATACTTTTGGCCTTAAAACCCTACCTTTGGGGCCCTTGAAAGTTGAATCGAACTGTGAATATTTCCCTTACAACGACCCTGAGGATGATAGCTCATGGCATATTCCCCAAAATTAATGACAACCCCCATTGGACTCTATTTTGGTGTGTTTTAGACTGAAGCTTCCTCTGTCGTCTAATGGGAAGACACCGGCGATCTATACCCGTATATTTTGGCCCTTTTACTGTGATAACTTCGAGAAAGTGACCACATATAACTAACTGCATTCACCTACAGGGATGTTTACCAATACTAACTCACTGACTTTAGGATACTTACCCAATAGTTCTGTAATGTCATATGTTTCTTTCTCATGCATCCCAAGATCACAGGTGTTTTCTCCATCGTCGAGATATATTTGCTCCCTTAAAATGACTTTGAGTGCGGCAGTGACTTGCTGAGTGTTTTATAGGCAAAGGTGAGACCACGTGAGTACATTTTGAGAATGTGATAGTTCCTCGGGAAACCTAATATTTCTCCGCCCTTTAAAGACTGATGTTACACGTAGATTTAACTAGTCGATACTCGCATCAACAAACTAAATGAAATGATTTTTGAAACAAAGTTGGATGTATAATCTCTAATTGACATGATGAGATGATATAATAACTAATTGTAGTGTATAAATACATGAATACAAAGTTTAGCAATAGCCACTCGGATGGCTACAGAAAAGTGTTACTTTTTTCGGTAGTGTGTTTAAACAGAGAACTAGATTAAATTAAGGATCCAACCAAGTCTAAAGTATTATCGAAGTACGCTCAAATATCATGTCCAAGCGTACTAAAGAATGACCTTTAAGATAACGTAAGAAGTTTGCTTCGCTGGTAATGAAATTGGATTTATGTTATCATACTATTTCATGCATCTGACACAGAAGTTTTTTGTTATAGAGCTTGGATGTCCCGATACTATATCAAAATGATAACTCGATTATTCCAAAATATCGAGGTGAGCGATTGGTCCCTATGACTAGTGATCTCACATTCACGAACGCATCTGTTTTAAAACAAAGATAAATTGTGGCTACCTCCATTACTTAGAATTTATTGCTAGTAGCAATTTATCTATCTCCACGGAGAATGTGTCTTGCGATTAATTGAGAACCCTAGAATGGAGATTGCATAAAAATTTTTCCAAAAATATCGAATGTCATATTCAATGGGCAATTCGAGTTCAAATGAAAGAGCATCGATCACTTTGCTGTGGCCTCGGGATGTTACAGCGCAAAGCGTCAAAGAACTTTTTCTTGCGCTCATGCCGATTGATCCTTACTCGTCTTGAAATCGAAAGATATTCCTGCAAAAAGAGTTATCATCTACTCGTATGACACTAGTGATTAGTGTAAACTTTACTATTTCAACGCCGACTTACAATGCTGTACCCACACTTATCCCCCGCCGCAAGAGCGGCCTGAATTCCTGTAGACGGATCATTCTCGCAATGGAAAAGCTAATTCTGTTACAATTTCAGATTACTATACTTCTTAATGCTGGACGCCTTTTATCCGGTCTCTTGATATTGTTAGAATTGCTGTTCTAAATGACGTCATTTTTGCCCGCGAGCATTCTTGAGTTTTTTGATGTGCGCATACTCCAACCCTCGTCTTGTAGGTGGCGCTCATCTCACGTCATTCTGATCATTCATAGATAATAACGAAACCTTACGATATTTTAACTCACAATAACGTATAATTTAATGAACACCTATTATAATATGAAATCATCAAAGTTATTTATTAACAATAAAACAATATTAAGTCCAACATGATAGATTCTTTAGTAATAATACTCTGTGATGTCAAAAGGTTTAATTAGCTACCCGGGTGACGTCTTCACTCATATTTACAACCTAATTTCAATACAACTCTACAGTACACCTAATATTTCTTTAACAAGGGATCTGTAGAAGAAAAAGTTCTTCACTGATAGCATTATATTGCTATTCTTTATGCATCTAGCTCGATGGATACCATCTAAATTCACCTCTCTGTTGCTCTGTGAATTCATAATTACACTTAGGTCACATCTATACTCCTGCATGCAGCTCATACCAAATGCATCCTCATCTTTGTTGGTAATTTCTAAATAGTTGTCTCTATAAATACACATAAATACAAGTGTTACACAATCAAGATGCGTCTTCTCAAATCGTCTTCCTCTATATCTGATTCAATCTGTAACAATGACCTCTTCTTATGATTGAGCTTAATCCTTGTCCTTTCGCGATTCATCACACACTGTGCAGGCTATTGTTTATCATTCCATATTAAGTATAATTTGTTCTGTCTATAAACTACTCCCTGCAAACGTTTCTAATCCAAAAAACAAATAACAAGACAAATAAAGTGGGAGAGCGTACAAGTATAATTTGAGAAATTCAATAGGTCTCTCCATTTGTGCGCCATGTAATACTCTTCCTCTGGTGTACCTGCTTCGCGCCGTGTCGGTTTGTCTGATATAGCCTGTGATGATTGTGTATGGTTGAGTGTAGTTGACGATAGTCTATTCTCTCTCTCCACCGGCGCCCCCTTGTCTTGATTTTTTTATTGTATTTAAATTTTCATCTATCAAATATATCGTGTCATATGTATCAACGCTCAAACATATAAATTGGTTGTAATAAATGCGAATTTGCTCTAGTTGAGTTGTATGAGACAACAGTATGTAGTTAGTTACCAATATAGATGGTAGTAGATCCAATTCTCCAAGCAAAAATAAGCGCACACAGATATGTTGAAAGTTTTTATATTTGTTCTAAATCGCTGATGCTTTTTGTGTAAAGACAAAGTTTGTGTCCTCGTATCCCATATGATAACTGACTTTGATACACTTCGAGTTAGTCTGTGTGAAGAAGGTTATACACATCCTATATCACTGAAACTTATCCAGTCTAGCTCGGAACATATCCCTAACCGCGGCGACATGTGTCCCGGAGGTCCTTTTCTTTTAACAGAATTTGTATATGTTGTTTTCTGCTCTTAACTGTTCATAGAGCCTTAATTGTTTGTCCCTTTTACCGTAACTTTCTAGCATATACCTCTAGTAATCCACGTTAGTGCGAGATTTTTTATCTGCAGATGTAACTTGAGTTCAAAAGGGTAATAAAAGTTTTGGGTTGGTTTTTTTTAAGTGAATGCTTTTGTCCCTCTCCTCCAAAGGGGATATTGATCCATCAAAAGCAGAGTGGGTGAGTCATATGAAGTCGTCAAGCAAGGGACCAATAGGCAAGCAAGATTGAAAATTTAACAGAAAAAGCTTCCTTGGACATGATGCGAGATTCAGGCCCCTGGGGGGGATAGTGTGGGTACCATGTAGGGGATCAAAGTTCATAAATGTGTTATAGGATAAACCTTTTTAAAATTTTCTTGTTTCAAGATCTCATGGTTCCGGGGCCAAAAAAGTTTGAAGTTTCCTACCCCAGCCACAAGCAAAGATCAGTTTACATGCAGATTATTATATATATATGGGAAAATATTTTTTTAGAATCTTGGCGAGGTTCTCATAACGGCAAGAATCTGACGTAAGATATGCCAGCAAAATTATTGGGATGCAAAAGTTGTTTAGGAGGAGGATGCGCCGTGGGACTGTCAAGGACGACGTTCGCCGGAATATTTGAGAAAAGTTCGATGATTTTTGATAGTCTGGGGATGTGACAATCTCACAAAACTTCTGGTCCAAGAAGAAAAGCGGAAAGTAGAAAACACCAATTTCAGTACGAGAAACTCTTAGTCTTATTTCATGTCTTTAGTACGCTTGGACATTGTTTTTGAGGGGGTATTCATAGAATGAATTAACTTGAGTGAATTTATCTAGTTCTTGGTTTAAAAAAAGTAACACGTTTATGTAGCCATCGTGTGCTATGTATTTTAACATGATATTTATTTTTTATTCATTCATTGCATAAAGACATTTTTTGTTTCAAAATTATTGTTTTGTGCGAGGTGTCACTTAGTATAATCGGACTTCAGCTCTATTGTTCTGGGGGACTCATCAAATTAGCTGGCCGGACGCAACCTTTCCAAAAATCATGAGGTCCCCGGACTCAGTTTTTAAAGAAGATCCTAGTGAGAACCAACTATCTTCTTCGAGAACAGAGAACAACAGGACATTGGGTATAGTCATTGTTAGTATGTAAACATCCCTAGGTGATGCATATTATTGTGGCCTTCTGAAGTATAGTAGGGCCAAAATAAGGGATAGATGCTTTTCATTGAAAGAGAACTTCATCTAAACAACCAAAAGGCCATGGTTTGTCATATTGATATGCAAGTATCTTC
>CAJDSM010109718.1:0-12172 GCA_903981925.1 Ostrea lurida
CTAACCAGTCCGCCTGTGCTAGCAATTCCGTCGACCGATGGTAAATTTAATCCTCGACACGGACGCGTCGGACTTTGCCATTGGCGGGGAGCTGAGCCAATCCAGAACGGCCAGGGAAGGACAATCGCGTTAACGCCCAGCGCTGGTGCTCCTCTGCGGAACAACGCCGTTATTGCACCTCGCAAGGAACTACTTTCCTGAGTAAAGTTCATTCGTCAGTTCGTCACTATCTATTAGGCGTAAGTTTACTGTACGAACAGACCACCATAGTTTGACCTGGCTGGAAATTTTCGTCACCCGGAGGGGCAGATCGCACGTTGGCTCGAGGAACTGAGTCAATATGACATGACTATCGTGCATCGCCCTGGTAAAAAAACAGTCAATGCAGACGCCCTGTCAAGGATGTGGTCAGCCCTGCAAGCCACTCGGTAAGTCGGTTCCGCATAGAGGATTTGCCCTGCGGAGGCTGTCGCTATTGTCGTCGGGCACACGAGCGATGGCAGGATTTAATTGAGGAGGTGGACGATGTAAATACCTTTACCTCATTGTTTGCCGAAAGGGGAGCAAACGGCTGCCTTCTCGTGTCAGGAAAGCGACGGTGAGCTAAATTCGGCGCTACGACAGTTTCTGGCCTCCGGGCCTTTTGATGATGATGACCTAGATTCGGGTCTCCCAGGCCATCTGCCGAGAGGTATCAATGACGTTATTCAAGACGGGTCTTTTAGAACCTCGATGTAAGACGGATTCACTTACCGTGCGACAGCTATCAGTGGACAGCAATATTCCCGCAGGAGCGGGATGTGCCTGGGGTGGCATATCGCTGTCCTCCTATAGTGCAGAGGAGATAGCCAAGAAGCAGCGCGACGAGCCGACGTTTCGCAGTCTTATAACATTCTTATAATCTGGGAATATGCCCTCAGAAAGTGACCTGATTTTGATGGGGCCCGAAAGCAAAATGTTACTTCCTGGAAAAGGGTCAATTCAAGGTTGATAGTAATGGAGTAACATGGAGGGAGGATTCCTCAGGGTCTGATAGGCTCCTGGTCCCAGGGGACTTGCGAGAAGAGGTGTTAGCTTTAGTGCACGACATTCCTAGTTCAGGGCAATCAAGGGGTGCAAAGAACTAAAAAGGGCTAGGGAGAATTTTCATTGGTGGAGGATGGGGACTAGTGTTAGGAAGTTATGTCCTTGACCTGTGACACCTGTTGTCGAAAAAACGCGACCCTTACCCTAAAGCAGGACTTAAGAGCTACCAAGCTGGTAGTCCCATGGAGAAAGTCCATTTAGACTTCTTGGCCCTCTCCCTCGCACTGAAGCAGGAAATGAGTATATACTCATGATGGGGATAGTTTCACCAAGTGGGTTGAGTGTGTGCCCCTCCATCCCAGACCGCAGAACAAACCGCGCGTGCTGCTATCAACGAATTTTTCGTACGGTTCGGATACCCGTTTGAAGTATTCACTGTACCAAGGTTCGGAACTTTGAGAGCGAACTGTTCCGAAAAGTTTGCGATTTACTGCAGATCCACAAGTCGCGTACCACCCCGTATAGCCTTCAGGAAATTGGCCAGGTGGAGCGGTATAACCGCACTTTGATGGATGCAGTGCGTTGTTCGTGGACAACCAAGTAAAAACGTGGGATAAGCACCTGGGCCTCCTAGCGGGCAATGCGCTCAGCTGTCAATAGACAGACAGGGTACACCCCTAATAAATGATGCTGGGCCGTGAGGTAAATAACCCTGCGACCCTTAGGTTTAAACCTCCCCAGGGGAAGGTTTACGAAGTGGGGGTGAGGGGGATAGCGATGCATACGTAACTGGGCTTGAAAAGACGCTTCAGGTGGCGCACGAGGTAGCAAGAGAAAAAATTGCGTGCTGCTCAAAGGTCGATGAAAAGGGACTGACTTCACATGCGAGCTAGGGAGTATAATGGTTGGCAATTTGGTCTATTGGCGCCGCAATGCCGGTAAAAAGGTGCAATCAGTTTTTTGGGCCCGGGAATAGTCGATCAAGTCAAGTCCGACACTGTGTATGCTATCCGCACCCGCCGAGACATTAAAATCATGCATCACGACAAACTGAGGCCCTGTATCTCGGCGAAGCTTCTAAGTGGATTCGAGACAACCAAGCGCATTCTTCCACCCACTGTGTGCCAGATAAACAACTCGCAAACACCACCGCCCGCTAAGCTGGCAGATAAATCGCAGAATAGTCGAGATGGCAATGCCCCGTATCTCGGGACACGCAGCCTACGGGGGCACTAAATCCTGGACAAAACGCGAGTCGGGATTCAGAGGCTGTCCGGCAGAAAACGATCTGCCAAGCGGTCGAAGTACAGGTATGCCTGTGCAAGTCGACAAGCCAGCTGGTCTCATGGTACAGTTGATACCTGCAAGGACTGGGTTCACCCAAAATTGTGGGTGAGACCGAGGTATATGTCAAAAACATCCCCACTTACAACTGTCCCGACTGCACTCTGGTAGTTCGTAGGGGGGGGACGATTGAACAAGATGGCGAATGGATCTAATTAAGTATCGCGTAGGCGAGTCTGGGTTGCAGGTGGAGATTTAGGCAGGTACCAGATTCGAATGACCAACTAGGGACGAACCACTGTCGGGCATTGCAGGGGGTAAATTTGATGAGTTGTGTGAAGGGTGTGGACTCTGCATACTCATGAGGCCCTGGTGCGGAGTCGGGGTGACACTGCGGTTCCGCACTTGACAGCTGTTGGTGGGCGGGTTTCGTCGGTGATGGAACCCTGGTATCCGATGTCCCTAGGTGATTTCCTGTCCTGATGACCTGGATGTCGCGTACGCTTGTGATTTGTTTTAACGTCGAAGTTCCATTCATGATAATTGTATATTGATGGAAGTAATTTGATTTTTGTGTTGTTTTTAACACTGGTAGGACAGGTTTGGGGGGTCAATGATAAACTAGAGTTAGGAAAGGGTTTCGGAATGGACATCTCCTCAAAATGGGGGGGGGGGGATGTAGTGAACTTGGGTCTGTTTAAAATTGGTTCTGGGGGCGGATTGTCCGGGATACCGGACCCTTTTTGCCGGAAGTACATAAACCCCAAATCTGTCATATATACCTCGTGCTCCGAAACAGAACAGACGTTTTCGTTCTTCTGGGGAATCCGATGTAATTTGGGTGTTTTGTATTATATACTTGTTATAAGACAAGAAAAAAGACTTGTCTTATAGTTCCTAGTGTTTATTTGGGGGATTAATCACTTCAACCCTCTATATTCTGTATTTGTAAATATAGAATAGAAGGTGTCAAATAACAATAAGACAATAAGTCCCCCCCCCAATAAAAAATATTAAAATATTTTACATACCTACCCACGCCCAACCTGATAGAGTCTGGTTTGGGGAAACAAACAATTATTTATTTTTGGCCTTATTGAAGTGAAATTGATAATTATTAAACAAAATATTTTCAATATAAAGTACTTATATAGGATTAATCATTTTGTTTTTGAAGAATGTATCAATGTGTAAACTCCGGATTTTTTAACTCACAAACCGAATAAAAGTGCGATAAATTCTTTAAAAAAATGTTTAATTCTTATAATTCCAATTTGTTCACTGTATGAACAATTTAAAAAATTTATAGTTCCGTGCGTTTTTGTTGTTTGTGTTCATGTGCGTATTGTGATGTAACGTTTTCGGATTAATGATGTGTGAATCATTGTTTCAATTTCATTTTATCCAATCAAACAGTTGTAATAAAAGAAATTGGAATATATAATTGATTTAAGTGATGAAGCATAATTCTCTAAGAAGTGATCAGTTCCAATAGTGTAATATATACTTGCCTTGCCATTCATTTTTGTAATGTGTCTGTAGTATCTGTTCCATCCATCCTTTCAGTTATATTCTCTACAAGAAAAAAACATTTATAAAAAGAGCCACTCATGTCCTTCGGATTTTTTTATTTTGTCTTTCAAGGATCAAAAAAGAAATTTCACTACACAGATGCAACCTGTACCACATTCCATCCTCGAACTACCAAGACAGTCTTATATTTAATGCACTCTCTGAACTAATTTTTTTTCCAAATTATTTTTTCATAATATTCGATCAATACATAGAGATTTGAAATGGAATATTGACTTTTTACTCTCAAAAATGATAAAAACTGAGTTAATTTATCATGAAAGTTGTTTTTAATCATATGAGTTATCAAATGAAAGGAATTTGGTTTAATATGGTCAGCGAAAGTTGATATAGGAAACATCAATGCACTGTTGATTATAATTGTTTGCAATTTTTATCCATTTTGCAATTCTTTTTATTGCTAATTACAGTGCGCTTGAAATTAGTATATATGTTTTTTGCGTAATGGAATCCGATAATAATTAATACATACCATGAATTATAATGAGGAATTTGAATGAGGTAGCAATGCAGCAACCACTAATACGGAGATGAAATACTGCATGGATTTTCTCGCAAAGAATTACAATATAGCAAATCTTTTCATTTAAAGTCAATGCAGAAATTCTAACTTTTCTTGATCAAATACCAGCATCTCGTGGGAATCTTCTCGAGAGTCAATGCACATACTGGGCGATTCTCAATGCCAGGTCAATTCTGGCAATATACCACTCGACTATTTCAAAAGCCAATGCAGGCATTACCCAACCTCTTGTCACAAATTCAAGAGCCAATGCAGGCTTTGGATGAATCTCTAACAGCCAATGCAGGACGTACGTTAGGAGAATATGATTTCTTTTAATGGGCGACTAGTCATCCAATGCAGGCATTGGCCCAGTATGGCGTCGTCCAATGCAGGCATTGGGCAACTACAAACTGATTCAATGTAGGCATTGGCGAGTTATGGCGGTCGTCCAATACAGGCATTAGGCGACTACAGACTGATTCAATGCAGGCATTGGCCCAGTATGGCGTCGACCATTCAAGATAGCCTTCATATTATTTTAGATTTACGAAACAACAAATAGCCATTACTGGATAGCAAAGTATCAATACAATTCGAAAGTGTTTCATATATTTACTTAACAAACCCACAAACTAGACATATTTCATAAAGTTACGAAAGTTGATCACTAAATATCTAAGCAGACTCCATAAAAACTCCACATTTATGTTAGTTGGAAATATTATTTAACCAAATGTGCACCACTGTTCAACATAAGAATTATGTTTGTTGTTGATTACAGGATGAGTGAGACATTCCTTAACCCGATTATCTCTTCAACTTGATTGCGGCATGTGATGTCCACACATTTTGGCCGCGTAGCAGTATACAGTTTGTTGACTGGGTAAGAGGGAAACAGTCGATCTGTTGGACCGGAATGCAAGCTGTTGCCCAAGCCGTAGGCCCGAGGCAACAGCTTGCACTCCGGGTCCAACAGGTCGACTGTTTTCCCGAGCCCTGTCAACAATTGTTATGTTATTACCACTACTAAACAGGGAATTTCCTCAATAGGCCGGTCCGGGCTATGTCTATCAATTCTTCGCCAGATTTATCCCGAAGAGACAGTGATAAGTCCAAAATCCAAAGATATTCACCGAGAATATTTTCACATTTTATTGTGTTTTGCTGCCCCTGCTTTCAAGCATCGCTTGAATTTCATCCTCATTTGCCGCAGCGAAACGAGACATCGGCCAGTTTGTTTATAATCCAAAAACGACTGGAATAAATTACTCGGCACAACTCAGCTGATTACATCTAACTAATAAATACTGATTGTTACCGAATCAGCCGAGGTTTGCCGAAGGAGGAAAAAGATAACACAATTTAGCGCAATATGACGTCAGCGGGCCAACAGTCTTTTTTAACAGTCGATTTTAACAGTTCCTCCGGCCCGCCAGTCCAACAGTCATGAGTGTTGGACTTTTTTTTGAAAGGAATATTGTAGGAACTGTTTAGTAGGGTAAAACAATCTTCTTTCCTAACACCAAAGCAATGTGTACTTTTTTATGTAATCACAATGAATTTTCAAACCTTAATAATCGCAGACAATCCAAAGTTCGCGTCGTGATACCGCAAGCTCAGTTTCATGCGAAGGATTACTCATGTAGGGGCAACTCGCATTTCTTACACGCAACGAAGCATCAGCCAACATTCCAACTTCACAGCATGTCTCCCCTCTCTCCAGGTATTGCTGAAATTGTAGTTGGGTGCAACAGTGGCTCCAAAACATGATGGAGCACCGTAACCTCGTGTCATTCTTGTCACGGAATGATTGAAAACACGGCATGTCGTATATCTCTCTTTATCATTTTAAATAAAAGAAATGCCAATGCGTCTTTGGTATACTTTGTCAACAAGAATAAACAATTAGCCCATTATGTAATAATTTTTTTAGCTCAAATACTCGCAGAATTGTTGAGGGTATTACGACATTAGTTAAGAGTTACTTCCCTTTCCACGCGTCAGATTACGTTGAAATCCTTCATGATGCCAAAAATTCAAATATAAATTTAGCTCAAAACGTATCCACTAAAATATTCATAATGTTGATCAATTTCGTTACTCAATTCAAGCTTTTGACCTTGAAATCGCTCCATATTTAGTAATGACCATGCAGGACAACCAGATCCAACTAGTTTGAAACAAACATGCATTTATTGGATTAAACGCAAATGTCAATATATATGCATAAGAGAAAAGATTCCAGTAAATGTAAAATATTTATTGGACTGGAGGCTGATACCGTAAAGTTAATGTATACAACAGATTAACCGTAACACTGTGTAAACTCCCGATATCTATTCGATGTTGTGTTGTATATAATGATTAACTGTAACACCTGTGTAAACTCCCGATATCTATTCGATGTTGTGTTGTATATAACTGATTAACTGTAACACCCGTGTAACTCCTGATATCTTATTCGATGTTTGTTGTTATATAACTGAATTAACTGAACACCTGTGTAAACTCCCGATATCTATTCGATGTTGTGTTGTTATATAACTGAATTAACTGTAACACCTGTGTAAACTCCCGATATATATCGATGTTGTGTGTATATAACTGATTAACTGTAACACTGTGTAAAACTCCCGATATCTATTCGGAGTGTTGTGTTGTATTATAACTTGATTAACTGTAACACCTGTGTAAACTCCCGATATCTATTCAATGTTGTGTTGTATATAACTGATTAAATGTAACACTTGTAGTGTGTAATCCCGATATCTATTCGAGTGTGTTTGTTACATGTATACAACTGATTAACTGTAACACCTGTGTTAAACTCAGATATCTATTCGATGTTATGTTGGATGTTCAATGACAGTATATATCGAATAAAAGAGCCACTAGCAAGGGCCTTCGTTTCAGAGGCATTGCATGCGGAAATCGAGTCCGATGTACCGTCCGTTGCTAAGAGTTCTTGTATTTATCTATTTACTTATTTGATCTAATTACTTTTACCATATAATATTTATGTAGTCTTCGGAGACCAGGTCTTCCAACAGTCCGTTGGTATTCCTATGGGCACTAATTGTGCCCCCTTATTGGCAGACTATTTTTGTATTCATATGAAGCAGAATTTGTACAGAAACTGTTACGGATAAAAACAAAAAAACTTGCCGTGTCCTTCAACCTTACATATAGGTATATAGATGATGTGCTATCAGTTAACAATCTGCATTTTCACAATTATTCCATTGATATATTCCCGAAGAACTCGACATAAAGGACACCACAGAATCTGACATATCTGCTTCATATTTGGATATTTACTTACACATTGACTCTAATGGCAGACTGACAACTACATTATATGAAGCGTTGATGACTTTAACTTTGCAATCGTCAACTTTCCTTTTTCTATGTATGTATATACCACTATCACGCATGTGTGTATATCTCCCGTTGATTCGATACGCAAGAGGCATGCTATGCGTATGCGGACTTTTTAAAGCGAGGCCAACTACTAACAAAAAAAGTTGATGTTGCAGGGTTATAACGAATCTCGTTTAAGTCATCATTTCGCAAATTTACGGTCGCTATAATGACCTTTGTTTGCGATTACAAATTATCACTAAGTCATATGTTGACTGATTTGTTTCATACCTTTGTTGACTGTCATTTTCCTACTAGATTTGACTACGGGTAAATCCCGTTTACTTTATTTCGACTAAGGGCTCACGGCGGGTGTGACCGGTCAGCAGAGGATGCTTACTCCTCCATGGCACCTGATCCTACCTTCGCTTTTGTAGGAGGTCCGTGTTGCCCTACACTCGATTTTTGTATATGTTTTTTGGATTAATGATTACGTTTGACACAATGTTAACTTCGCCTTTTTGTATAAACATGTGTATCAGGTGATGAAGACAGCTAGCATTGCACAACAAACAGGTTTAACTCGCGTTATAGCAATGCTAGCTGCCTTCAGCATCCGATAAACCAACAAAGAAAGATTGATTCATTATTTACTGTTTAACGTCCCACTCGCGAGTATCTCACTCATCTGGAGACGTCACCAAAGCCGGTGAAGGCCTGCGAAATTTAGGCCTGTGCTCGGCACTCAGGGCCTTTGAGCAGGGAGGGATCTTTTTCGTGCCACACCTGCTGTGACACCGGACCCCGGTTTTTCCGGTCTCATCCGAATGACCGGGGAATGACCGCCCCATTTAGTTGCCTCTTACGACACACAAGGGGATGCTTGCGACCTATTCTAACCCGGACCCCACGGATTCAACAAAGAAAGACATTACATTGTTTATATTTCTATGCATTTTTCAAAACATATAAACTAGAATATCATACTGTTTAAATGAAACAGCCAATTTGACCTTTGCGAAGATCGATTTTTTGGTAATGATTATGGTACAGGTGGTACTACAAAACCGGATCGAATTAGTTTGCAACAAACATGAATTTATTAAATGATAAAGCAATGTCAATTTTAAAAGAAATATTAGAGAAAAGATTCAGTGAATGTAAAGAAATAGCCGCACACACGGATCTTATGTTCCACCATGCACACAACAACTTAGACAATAGAAAGGTATTCATTATCCCAACCCCGTAAATTAGTAGAGCATAGAAACTAAAGTTTTGGGGTGTTTTGTTCGTTACACGCAGAGATGTCACGACAACACTGTAACTTATCTTATATAGAATGATAGTGAACCACAAAAACAGTTCCCAAATAAGATAATTTCTCCTCCCCGTTTGGTTTTATGTGGCATGAATCGGGGCTTCAGCTGAAATACCGCTGGCTTTGGTCTTTAGAGTTGGACAATTGGGCTTATTGCTTGTATCGTGTTTCATTCAGTAGTTCTGATTGCGCTTTGGTCGGCTGGGAGCCTGTATACGAGGGGGGTAACCTGACAACCTTCTAATAAAATGCCATATTGTGTTAGTGATTTCAAATCAAAATCTTTAGAAACAGAAAAATATACTGAAAAGTATTTTGAAGGCAATGTGTTTGTGTGGAAAGCAGGAATTCTCCTTTGTGTGGTTATACTGAAGACAAAAGTTCGTTGCTCTCATCAAGTTTAGAATAGAAACGATCAAATCTTAGCTGATCATTTACAAATAGTACCTCAAATGCTCGATATTTCTCACTTCAAATACAACTGTGGTCAACAGCTGCAACAGTGTATAATTTCAGATGTTCAAGTCGTCGCCTTCACCTTATACACCTTGAAATGTACAATTGCAATACAATTGTTGAGGCATTAAAACTATCATCTGAATAAAAAATTCATGCTACCGTAATTGAAACAAGAGGCCCACAGGCCTTAACGGTCACCTGAATACCATAGCCCACACAGGGAGTCTCATATTTGCATTTCTTAAGTCTCAATACAGAGTATTTTGTTCACATGTTTTAATATCTTTCAATATATGCATATGATTCCCATTCATATACACAAGATTATCATGTCAATCTCACAAAGATTGTTCAAGAATTGTAAATGAAAACCATATTGCTACTTTAATGTCCAGTGAGCTTGACCTTTGACCTTTTGACCCAAAATTCAATAGAGAACATCTTTGACCCATGGTTGAGTTCATGTGTATGATATGGTGATTCTATGTAGAAAGGATAATGCTAAAGAGCCTGGAAATCATATTGCTACTTTGATGTCCAGTGCACTTGACCTTTGACCTTTTGACCAAAATTCGATAAAGAACATATTCATCTCATGAGTATATATGTATGATATAGTGACTCTAGGTAGAAAGGATAAATAATGCTCTGGAACCTGGAAACTATATGTAGATGACTCTAGGCAAAATGGATAATTCCTGGCCCAGACACAATATCGCTACTTCAAGTCCAGTGTACTTGACCTTTGCCCTTTTGACCCAAATGCAATAAGATAGACCATATGCATGATATGTGACTCTTGGTAGAAAAGGCTAACACTAAAAGTCTGGGACCATTCTGCCTACAGACGAAGGACAGACAACTTGATTCCAGCATAACCCCCCCTCCCCCCCCCCCCACAACTTGTTGCAGGTGGGTATAATTATAACCAAAGCTCCCTTCTCACTTCAAAATATTCATTTACTTTCACATTAATATCAATAAGCATTGAAAAAGATGCTTTCAAATGAATTTACATGATAAACCTATTGTACCAAGTTTTGACCACCCAATTGCCCCTCTGCCCTGGCGGTCAGAATCCCTCTCACCCGGGTGGATCACCAAATTCTACAATTTTTGGTAAAGTGCATTCTTATCGCTCTACATCAATAATGCATTGGTTTCCTCTCAACTATTAGTGTGTGTCTTGTAAAGAAGGATTTTGAAAACTGAGTACTATTATGGCAGTTTTTTGCCCCACCCCAAGGCCCAGGGTGCTAAGAGACCTCTGAATTTACATTTAATGTGACCCCTTCCCAAAGATCCTTTATATCAAAGTTTTAAAAGAATTTCGGAAAGCGTGTTATCCAAGACGAAGTTACAATGTTCATCGAATTAGTTAACACCAATTTCATAACATATGACCAGTATTGGGCCCCACCCACCCTAATACTAAAACCCCTACCCCAATATCATCAAATTTACAAATTGTGATAGAAGTCCCTCTTCAATCAAGAAATATTCATCTAGTTTTACATTTAATATTCAATTAGCTTATAAGAAAGATGCTTTTCAAATGTTTTACAGTATAAACACTATATACCAATTTGCCCGCCCTGCGGTCAGAACCCCTGACCCCAAGCAGACACCCAAATTTACCAAATTTGCTAATAGGACCTCCTTGACTTCTTACTCCACTCTATGGACATTTAGCTTCTCTCAGGCATGTCGGGTTTAAAGGGAAGATTTTTGACATTGAGTCACTATTGGGCAGTTTTTGCCCGCCCCAGGCCCAGTGGTGCAAGAGACCGAAATCTATCTACAATTTAATGTCTGACCTCCTTGTCACCAAAGATGCTTCATACCAAATTTGAAAAGAAAATTGACATAGGGTGGGTTAGCAAGAAGAGTTAAAAATGTTCAATTAGTTAACGGACGACGCCGACGACGCACGAGAGACGCACGACCGACGGACGAAGACCAATTTTCGCAATAGGTCACCTGAGTGAGTTTACTCAGGTGACCTAAAAATATGCTAAGCTGCAGGAGCCCTACTTACAAGCCCCGCCAATAGATTTTCGAAATTTGCATGGTCAATTTTGGCAGCCATTGGGGCGCCCCATCCTTAAGGTTCCAGGGTGCAAATCTTGAAATTTACAATTTATGTCTACTTCGTCACAAAGATACTCACACCAATTTTTAAAAAAAAATTAGAACGATATGGAAATGTTCATTTGTTACATGTAACGCACGACGGTCGACGACGGACGAAGACTAAAAGCAATGGGGCACCAGAGTACCGGTAAACGCAGGTGAAAAAGTCAGGAAAACTGTTTGACCTACTTTTTGCCCAAAGTAGGTCATATTGCATCAATCCAACTGAAATGCAAACTTACTGTTACGCGTCTTATGGGAGAAATTGTAACCAAATTTCAAAGCTGCACATACTTCCTTTACGGAAAAAGTCCGGACAACATTACCTCGGAAGGAAGCATTGACAGACGCACACAATAACAAAATAGACAATTGACGACGTCATAGCAAAATAGACAACTGACGACGTCATAGCAAAATAGACAACTGACGACGTCATAGCAAAATAGACAACTGAAGACATCATTATATAAATATTGCATGTAGTTGAG
>CAJDSM010109735.1:1828-15245 GCA_903981925.1 Ostrea lurida
GCGCGCCGCGCGCGCCAACACGCCTCCTCGGTAAGCGATCGGTTCTTTTCAGTCCCTTCCTTCTCCTGCACTGCCCCGCTATCCCGCAGTGTCCACTATCTGGTAATGGCTAACGCTTCTGTCGAGCCCCAACTGCACGCGGGGAATGATACGAAATTACTCTTAGGTCTTGTGATTTTTAGTACACTCAGCCTGAGGGTATGTCCTGTCAAACACATTAACAGGTGTATAGTGTCCGTACTGGTCCAATGAGAAAACGTTGCGAAAATCTCACTTATGCATGCATCGGCGCCATGAATTTGAATCAGGCTATATGGGTGCTTGACATTAAGATCTTAGAACTTCCGTCTCTCTGCATCAAATTTTAAAGATAGGGTCAAAATCGGGATTCGGCCCCCCCACTCCGTGTGCTATTTCTACCCAATAATGTTTACACCCTTAATTACATTCTCGTAGTGCCCTCCTGGCCCCAATGGGTCATCTTACTTCTTCCTCGTCACTCTCCTCTGTTGACTTTGTCCTTCACACTGCCGCATTGGTGAAAAAAAAAATTGAAAAAAATCCCACGAACAACTCAAACACGTTCATCATTCACCTCACACATCTGAACCTCTCACTGTGGATTTGCTCATTAGTGGGATTCTTCCTTGTCTTGGCTTGAGTTGTCTTTTTTTTTTTTTTTTTTTTCTTGTTTTTGTTTTGTTTTTTGGTTTTTTTTCATTCTTTGTTTTAACGCTCTTAATTTTTGCTGGATGTCCTGCCATCTTTTTTTATTTCGTTTCGATTTCTTTCCCGGTTTTTTTTTCCATCCCTCTGGCTCTGCTTGGGCTCTCTCGCTTTCCGGCCCTCCTTTCTTAGCTGATGTTCCCGCTACAACGGCTCCAAGACCTTCGCGGTGCAGGCGCGATTCACCCCCTATTCCGCCGTTCTGGGGCGGTGGTGGGATTGTTGGAACTCACCGTCGTGAACTTTCCCTTGTATCGCTCGACTTAAATCCCAAACCTGTTCGACGGGCGCCGGCCAATTCGGTCCGGTCTTGATTTTTCGGTTGCTTTTTCGTCATTCATCTGTGTTCCAAGGCTAAATCACTTACAGGGTTGTGCGTGGCGACTCATTACCCTCGTTGCCTTTCTCAGTTGGTGCCGGTGTTCCATTAATCTTTGTCTTCATATCCTTCGCACACCATTTATACAATCTCCAGTATACCGGCACTCGCATTACTGATTGTTCTATGTTGCTTTTTGAGGAGTTCATCTGGCCCCTTTTGTCCCTGTTTGCGATGGCGACTTATCCCTCTCCGGCCTACTCCCCTTATGTTTCAACTTTCCTTGAAAGATTCACTTTCCCGGACGGTAATCCGCTGTACTTTCCTATCTCGTATATAGGCCTTGTGGTTTTGTAGTTGCCTACGATCCATATCTTTGCTCTACTTGCCACACGCAGTTTAAGCGGTTTGATCAACGTCCGTGCGTTGACGTGGACGGTCGCGCTTTTCTGTTGGGCTCCTCAGACCGGCAGACTGGGTTGCGCTACCCCTTCTACCCCTCTTTATCTCCACGCTGTCCCACCATATCTCCACTGAACTTTGCGGTCACACGATCAAAGTTTGGCGGAGGTGCTGCTCCACCGAGTTATCTGTCATCCCGCTACCAAACGACAAGAAGAACTGGGGAGCGATTACTAGATATTATTTTGAGTGCAAGATGCATCTTACATCTCCCGACGTATAATTACAGATCTGTGTGCCGCTCGCGGGTTCAACTGTGCGGGAAGTCTCGATTTCAACTTATATGCAGCATGGCCAGGCAAGGCCCCGCAATTAAACCACGCCTCACCAGCTAATAAAACGCCCACTCACAAAAACTCAAGGCTTCTAATACATTCGAAACTATGGCAATGGAACCAATTATTTATTTCCTAACCGAACGGAATTCTCTTTCCAGAATGAGACCGCGCTGGGGGCAGCAAAGCTTTTCGATATGTCCTGGTTTTGATGTCGTCTAACATCCAGCCCAGCGTTTGTGGAACGACTCGACGACTACACAGACGATTTCCCCACTTCACTTAGCTCTAAGCCATCATAAGCCAATGGATGGTCGACACATCGCAGGCCCTAAATTTATCTCCCCGCGCAGCATTTCCTCACTGGTACCCCGGCAACACTGAGTGACTGTCCTCTCCCACATACTGATATCTGACTAGACCATCATTTCTCCCTAAGCTGGACATTAAACAACTACACATTCTATAGTACCGCTGCTTCAATCTATCACCCACCGTGCCAGGGGAGGAACCCTCCGGGACCTCTTCGAGGGGCATGACACTGGCCTTCGGCGTTCACGTTTCGGTTATACGTTTAACTCATTCCTTTGATTGAAGCATACACTTAGGATGTCTGGACGTCATCCAAACAAAATAGATCAGCTCAGGGCCTCTCTGCGTGCCCACATAAACAGAACAGATAGCCAATAGTCATCGTACGACTGCCGAAAGCTTCGCGAGCGTCACCAAAACTAGCGTCTGACATCGACACGCGCGCTGCCGCACAGTACGTCCGAGCGAGAGATGCACGGTTTCAGGCAGCATTGTCGCTTTATTTCCTTGTAAAGCACGGCTGTTAAACTGTTCAAATTTGTAATTATCGTAACTAAATTGCAATGACCCACCGCCAGTATGTTCATGCTTCTCTAATTAATCCTAACAATATGTGGTTTTAGGCAAATAAAACACTTAACCCGAGAAGGCGTATGGTAATTTCGTTATGCTCTTTCTCCTCTGAGCTACAACCGTTCAGATATAAGGCCCTGGGTGTTTTTCAAACGATACCCCGTAGCCAAAGTATGATTATCATAACATGAGACTTCGAAGCACAGTTCATATCGCGGTTATCTTCTTAAAATACTACCGATACAATTCAAATCCCTAGGATGCATAAATTTAGTAAATGAACGTTTATTAAGCGTATGGGCCCCGATCACATCACCCTTTTTTTTACTTGTTCCTTAAAAAGATGTTAACCTCATTCCCGACGATGACGACACAGACTTAACTCTCAATCAATTTGTCGATCTTGCCCAAAGCACATCTCTACTTCTGTTCTATCATCTAGCCTCTCCATATACATTTAACAGTTCTCGCCTCTTGTGGAGATTCTCTTCTTTCTTGACTGGCGCTCTCGTTCCCCGCTTATTTTACACTGTCCCATGCCTCGACCTTCATCGATGGTAAGTTTTCTATATCTTGTTCATTTCAATCTAGTTCGAGTCTTATTAGGAACGGGGTGTATTCCTCGGGGGTCTAAATATTTTGGTCCCTCTCCTTCGTGTTCGTTGCACAAAGTGTGTGTTAAGAAGTTCGCTTTCCACGCCCTCTTTTGTTCATCTTTTATTGCCTTAAAACCGACCTGCTTTCATGAAACTAACTCTGCCCAGTTTCCCTGGCAACTTTTCCCTTTGAAGATTTTTAAAAATAACCCTCAAAATGTCATAAGTTCCCGAGAGGCTCCTCCTCTTGATCTTGTGCCATCCTTAACTTACCGGTCGACTTTCTTACGGTTATCGTCTCCCGGGGGTTCATTGAATGACATTAACCAACCCACATGCTGGCAGGAAAGAATGTTATTCATCGTCCTGGTTTGTTTCTCGGGGCAAGTGAACTCCCATCCGCTCCTCCTTCCTGCGGCGTCCACTTTATTGGCATGCCATTCCAATCTGGCCGCCCTACATAGGGTGCCACGTCTGAGTAATATGGCGGTCATTGTGATGTTCATGGCCGTGGACCGTGTCTTTGCCGCTCGTCTTACTTCGACCAACACTGCTCTTTGTCCCTGCTTAATCAGTCCATCCCGTTACCCATGAAAGTCTTGCACTAAAGGCCTTTGCGTCTCCTTACCCGGAGCTGATTTTTTCAGTACACAATTTGTGCGTCGCTGGTCGTCTTTTTTTCCCGACAACTCGTGCATTTCGTCGCCTCTTTTGGGTATTTCTCTATTTGCACCCGCTACGATGCCTTCGTAGGCTCTCCACAATTGCTCTCTTTGCATATATGAGTTCTTGCAATCGGATCCTTTTCTTGGTCCTGGTAATCGCTCGGTTGCATATGTATACAACGTCGGAGGGATGGATAACGTGATCCGTCACAAAAATGCCCTCTGGGTCGGCTATTGCCTTTACCATGCCGGTTCCTCTCTCGCTCTTCTTTCAAGAACCCACACACTCGTCCGTACTAATTTTGTGTTTTGTCCTTCCCTATCAAGTCGACCCGTTAATCAAGGGGGTGCCCCCACCCTAACACTGATTCTTACAATGCAGCTTCTTCCATACGTTAACCCCCTACAGAGAGCCTTAGTCGCACACCGGTCTAAGGAAAGATAACACTGACTACATTATTTGTACTCCCCACCGACCATAATATCCTATCCCCACGAGTGCTATAAAGATATCTACCAATAAAAATTTCCAGCACGCCTATATAATGCAGCTAGGTGACATTCTTCTTTTACTGGTATTCTCTTTATCATTTTTGCGTAAATCTAATACAAACACAGAAAGAACTTTCTTAACACCCCTTTCTTACATTGCCAGCGGCATTGTTTCGGAACAATGTTCGTTTTCGATTCTCTCCAGGCTCAGATGTATTCACATCGTTGTCCCTGTTGTCACGCTTGTCTCTAGAGTGCACCCGCAATTCTGGAGAGCGAAACTTTTTTTACGTATTATCTGGTGCTTAGCCCGCGGGCAGAATAGAATACATTTATTTTTACTGTGCTGTTTCACGAATCACCCCATATATGTTCCCTTTTCTTCCCTGTGGCCCCGCACCCCTGGGTGTCGTTGAGTCCTAGCTCATCTCGCGTTCACCGGGCGCCCGACTCCCACAGCGTGCGTCCAGTCTATGACGGTGGGCTTCTTGCCCCTCGCTCTTCAATTGTGCCGTCTCCTAGGCGGCTCGTGCTTGGCCCTTGTTCGTGTCAGTTCTTTTCTCTTGCCGTTTTCGCCGCGTCCTTCTACTCGCCCGGGTTACGGTGCTCCCACCCACGCGTTGTCTTTCGCTCGATTTTCCTGTTCTCTTGGCCTTTCAAGCCCCGTTCACCACTGGGTTCGTGCAATTTGCTAGGCGGTCCGGTACACGTTTTTTCCTCGTGTTAAACTCACCCTACGTTTGAGCGATAATCTTTACGTTGGGCTGTCACTGGGCGTGGCTTGTTTTTGCGTTCCCCGCGGCCCGGCCTTAGACCTGTCGCTATTACGCTACTCTGTGATGGGCCTCCAGGTCCGGTGTCTATTTCTTATAATGTCACACATTAATACGGTAAGTATAATTACGCTCTAATTTACTCGTTCAAATTGTTGTGTCGCACCCTTAATCATTTTCCCCCAGCAATCCCTGGGTGTGCTTCTCATTTAAACACCACAATCAATACTGGCCAATTCTTCACTGTTGCAAAGATATCTATTTGGCTATTTACCTTCCACATTTTGATATTCCTATTTGTTTATCTTTATAGATTGAGCAAAATTAAATGCACTACCGCCGGTGTACGACTCTTATTTCCCACCCACTGAGGGACTTCTATTCTCCTTACAAATTTGTATACAAACAAGTATTTATTTAATCCTCTTATCCATTGTGGCCAACTTAGCACGCCCGTATGTCCACTAAACGTGTTGTTCTCCGGATCACACTGTTCCTGATTCATAACTACAAAAGCCACGTTATACAATACCACCACCAGCATATACCAAAAATACCACCTTATAACCTGTTACATCAATACGTTTCTCACCATGTGCTCACATAATCTGCTAAAACTCAAATCATATAAAATCATTTATCTACTTAATCAAGTCACACTTAAATTCGACCCTCTGTCGTTTAACTTGTTTGATTGCTTAAATTCAATAATCGACATTTAGATTTAACGCTGCGTTCAAACGTTGCAAAATTCCCGTCCGCGACTGACCTTCCCCATTGGTCAAGTCTCGGTCACATCACTAATTTGTGTTATCTGAAAACTCCGGTCCACGTTCGGGAGCAGTGGCAATCTTGCGCCGGTACAGCGCATTCACCGAAGCACATTCCAGCCCCCGCTTTCCCTTTGCAAAGACTATCTATGAGCTCTTATTTAGCGTCCATCTTTCCTCAGGGTCTCCCCTTGTCTCACACGTACCTTTTAAGATAATTTCAGATCGCGAGCACCACCTTCTTGGATTCCGAAGCCTGTCTTAATTATACCATACATACTGCTTTCTCAGGAGGCCCATCGCTCCATGCCCGGGCCCTACCATCGTCATTTGTTAACAATTGCTCATCCTCATTACTTTATCATTCTTCACTGAACCTTCCTCTCTATCTTCCGGTATGCCTATAAGCGTCTTCCTATCTATTCCCTTGTTCTCCTTTCTGATATGTATCGTATGCTGTTGTCCATCGGACTTCATTTTCTTCGCTTTGTTTGGCACTTAGGCCGACCATCTCTTACTATGTCAGTTTTTATTTTCCTAAACTAATTATTCTCACATCCTCGTCGTTGTCCTCTGTACTCATGACTTGCATTGCGCCTTGCGTATTTCCCAACACCTTGCGAGTTGGATTCTCGGTTCTTTTCGACCTAACTATGTGTCTACTATCGTTCTTTAATCCAATAATGGTCACTTACCCGTCCCGTTTTGTTTCCCCGCCTCGTCAACGTTTGGCCCCACTCGTTTCACTCTGGTGGTCCATCTTCCGCTTTCTTTGTCCTTAAGAGCTTATTCAGCTTACTTGGGAACCCACTGTTTTTCACATTTTCAACTAAGCTGAACTCATTGTCCTTCGTTACCAGGGCATTTGCCACAAGTGTTTTCTCGACATATGAAGGAACCACGTTGTATTTTTGTCCTCCTTCATGGTTATTGATAAAGGTTACCCGGTTTAATAACCCATTCTGGGGTACATGTCAACAATCACAAAACATATTTTGAATATTTTTTCATAGCGATCGGTCTTTAGAAACATCCCTAAGTTTTTATTTATATGTTTTAGAATATTGATCGCACCTTAAAAATTCCGATTCAGTTATCATACCCTGAACCATTACCACACACAACTTATTGCCACAACAATGGCGCCCACCTTTTTCAAAATTGCTCTTCTTTGGTTCCACATCCAAGCACGAAAAATATTGTGTAACACCCTATAAAATATTGGGTCTATTGATTTCAAGAAAGTATAGAATTTTGAAATCTTTTTCAATAAAGAGTTTTTTCTGATGCAAAAGATTATTTGTTTTAAAATTTTATTTTGAAACATCTTGACCATCTATCACAGTCAAGACCTTATTTCCAAATTTCTGAATGAAGCTTCCTATGAATATGAAACTTGGGAGCATCATGTGTTTCTATTAATATACTTTAATAAACCGATGATTTACATATTAAGGTGTGAAAGATTTATTTATTTATTTTATTTCGAATGGACTTTACTTTTTCCAAAGGCAAAATATTTCTTTTTCTACGGTTTCTCTATGTTGTCAATAGGTCTTCTAACACTATTGTGCCAGATAGGAAGAACACTCCTGATTTTCCATGATTGTAAAAGGTTGTACGTTCATTTCCAATTCGGATCGCAGAACATCCCCAACTAGTCTTATGCTTAACTTAATGAAACTGTGTTAAATTGTATACAGTATATAAATTCGCACTTGGTTAAGAAAAATCTAATATGAAAATCTAATACATTGTAGAGTAAACACAGACGATGTAGCTGCAATTAAGTTAAGGCGGAGGATTTGTTTTAATCAAAAAATTTTGATGCATGAGTGCAGTTCTGACGTGGTTATAACCAAAGAAAAAATATCATTCCCATCGTATCGTATGGTTTCTTGTTTAGTGGGGATGTTGATTTTATTTTTGTTTTCCCTTGTCTTGCCCTATTGTTCTTACCTACACAATGTTAAGTGTCTAAAGAACATCAATTTGTTTGCTTAATTTAGTAGAGTAAGTTGTACAGTGGAGGATTAACATGACCCTGACGATATAAATATACAGTATTTTATAAAACACATGTTCAACATGATTTGGTATCGCATAGAAGGTTTTTAAAATTTTTTTGAAAGATCAATTTGCTTGTTTGAAGATTTGGACAATTATGGGACTTCTAGATTTCTAAAATGAACAATCAGTAATACTTTTAATACTTTTCCTGTACACAAGATACCAACACCAAACATCTCGTGCTCTTTCAGATATAAAAAAGTTCAGGTCGGCTCCAGTTAGTATGAAAAATTGTGTAAACGCACAAATTGGATCATAATGCGCTACTGAGCTCATCATTCGATTGGGGCTCCGTTATGCTCATTACCAGTGTCATTATGTATCTTTGATATATTAATTTTTGCTTGCCAGATTTATAGGGTCTTAAATTTAACACATATTATAACATATGAATAATTGTCAAGTATTCTCACAATTGCTTGCTAATGATGAAAATGGCACTAAATCTTGCGTTACAAGTTTAATTTTTTATAATGGTTTTTAGTTAGTCGCCTATCTTCTAGATACCCGGTGCTCAATCTTTGCGCGAATCGCAGCGAGGAACAATGCCACATTCTGCTTTTTACACCAAAACATATTTAAACCTCTCACCTTTCATATTCTTCCACCCTTGTTTATCAAAATGCAAGGCCGACTTTCTTTACTTACGGCTGTAGTTACCCCACCAACACCCTATGTTGCCTTTCAGGGTTTTGCCACTGTTTACTTTTTGTGTGACTCCCCTACTTCTTATTCATATCTCTGCTGGCATCCATATCCACCTCCCCCCATCTCCCTACACCCTGGTGTGATTTTACGTCCTCTATTGTTGCACACTGCCTTTCATACCCCATCACCATTTTATTCAGCTCAGCACGCGTTCGTTACTCCCGTCTCACTTTTCGGATTTCAAGACTAACAATATTTATGTAGAGAACGCACTGCCTCATCCTGCGCCGTCCGTCTCCATCCAATTCTCGTTGCCTCCGCCTTCTGTGGACTCACTCAAACCATCCCGCACGCTATCACATATTGCATGACTATCGCCGCCCAAATAACAACGTGCTGCAGTTGTGGCCTGCCTTTGCGCCTGCCGTTTTATTAAAATAAAACTATAACCACCACGTCATGTCGCTCACATCTCATAACCATGGTACTTCAGTCATTATCCACCACTCCCCAGCCTGGCCAACGCGGTCTTTCGCCAGCGCTTGCCTCAGGTTTCGACATTTCTTTGGCCTCCCGCACGCTCCACCGCTCTCCCACTTCAACGGCGGCTAAGGCCTAGTTTGGGGCCGATACACTTTATCTAACATGTACTTTTCTCCATATAAAGTCGACGACTGCACGGCCCCCCTTGCAATCACTCGTTATTTTATCTCGGTTCGGTACGGCCAACCCCCGTCCGACGGCCATCCACCCCTGCTTATGTGTTTTGCACCAGGGGCGGGGGAGGGGGGCTCCCCCTTTTTCACATTCCTATGCCCGCATACGCTAAGTGCAACCCACCTACCCGTATAACAAATAAACGCCTACATACAAGCGTATACCCTCCTCAAACTGCAGCCATATCCCACCAAAACTCACACGCCACCCTCACACTGCCACACAGACACAACAGACAAAAACTACCTCACCTCAAACAAACAACCACCACAACCCTCGTCATCATAATGTACTAATGCTATGTACGAAGAGATCTGAAATTTAAGCTTATTTTATAGAAACAGGGCACAAGCCGCTTACGTACGTTACGTAGCTGGGTACTCGTTGTTGATTTCATTTCTTTGCAGGACTGGGTATGGTATAGTGTAAACGGCATGGCTTCTAAATAATAGAATGTACATGAAACATATTTATTTAACTCATCGACCTTCACTAAACCCTCACCTGTATACCCGCCCAGATTTTTTGCAGGTGCATAGACCCCGTCCCCCATTGAAACGTTTTCTGCACAGCGCTATGTCCTTATTTTACAAGTTTGCACGAATATCTTACGGTGTACTTTAGATTCCACGGAGATGATGTTGCTTTTGGGGTGTCTATTTTCCAGGCTGTGGTCAATATCCTATCTATTTTCCTATTTTTTTTCTTTTCAGGGCGTTCATAACTTATTTTCCTCCTATATTTTTGGGCAAAATCCTCCCCCTTAATACTTTAACTCCCTCACAATTTTTGGCAATAACAGCTGCAGTCTTTTTCAGTATCCTTTGATTAGATTGCTTCATAGATAATTGTGCGAAAAAAGAATCTAAATCAGTGTCTAACCATGACACATACTTACACAGCATCTTTGTAAGTTTAACACCATCCTTTAAAGCGAACACACTTTCCATTTTTTTATCACATTTCTATGAAGCCAACCGAATATCCTGGTCAATCTAATGCAACTTACACACACGGCAGCAATATTACAAAGCAGCCCAATGAACCATCCGGAACACAAAAAAATACACCACGACCCCACTCTCCTCTTCTGGCCCACACCTCCATGCCCCCCCACACACCCCACACCTACTACACTTCAACACACCCCATAACAACTCAGTTCAAAACCATACCAACCAAACCCAAATTTACCAAACAGCACCAGCTCTCTGCTCCACCCCACTCCCCATACAAGCTTTAAGTTTATTAGACACGCTAAAGGGGTCCAGATAGTCAGGGTGAGTTGTAAGGTTGGGTCAATGGGAATAACTAATGTTTTAAAAATTTTTTGAAGCATTAATGAGAAATACAAAAAGAATTTCACTCTCCCTTCCAACTAATGGAAAGTTCAGAAACCACCGATTGTTGAGTCTTGGGGGGCTGAGTGGAAGCGAGTGAGAGAGCCCTGTGGCCGGGCCAATTTTTGTTAAAGAAGTATGACTAATCAATAATTTTCACATTTATACTGTTTGAAGGGGGGGTTAAGGGGGGTGGGGGGTGCACCCTGTCACCTTATTGCAGATGTTCAGCATATCATAAATAACAAATAACAAACATATCAAAATAACAAAAGTGCATACTTTATTTATGACTTTGCGCTGTTATATATGGTTTTCCTATTTTCTACAACCGTCTATCTTTCAAAATAATTAATAGATTGCGCTATTGGGTCCGGGGGGGCCTCTCCTCCTTTTATTTACACAATATGGGAAGGAGGCGTTACTCCAACCACACTGGTGTCTATTTTCCTATATTCTTTCGTCTTTCCGGCTATGACAATAGAATTAAAAGACCAGCAGAAATTCCGGGAATGTTGTCTAAAAAAGTCATTTAAACCAGCCTGATTTTCCGAAAATACGATGCGTTCTACCAGAATTCTTTTTCAATTGAAAATCAGTTACCAATAACTGATCTGGCGTGTTTTATCTCGGAAACGCCTAAACGGATAAGTTAGAAAATTTTTCTTTCTATGCTCTAGCCGACCATTACTATATTCGAAAAGAAAACCATTACACTCAAGAGAACATCATACGAGTGCCCTACACATCTCCTTCAAATCTCGCTGGTGTCAGGTGTCCACATCCTTGTAAAGTTTGCAATTTTACATTGCTCCCTCGGGGCGCGCGGGGGGAGGCGTTTCCCCACCCTTCACATCGAGTAAGATTACATTGGGGATATTCGTCTATACATTCGACTCGATATTCGCTATCGCTCAAAGGCTCAACTTCTAAACGTTAATTCAACACCCCAGACTTGTTTACTCACCCGTTTTAGCACTATTTCCCATACCCTTTAGAGTGCAATATCTCACAATCTTCTGTCCACGTATTTGGAACAATGAACAATTTCCTTCCACACACATAGCTGTGTGCTATATATTCCTTTGACATTCATAGTCCTCCCATAAAATGTACAAATGTTGCTTACATCACCTGTTGCCTAATTTCCTTGGCTCTTTTGTGTTTACTTCTAGTATGGCCTGGAGTCAACTATTATATCGTCTCTTTAGTTCACTCCCCTTTTCTTATTTTGGGTGTACTATATTTTCTTTCTTTTCTGCTTGTGTCTTGTCTCTAGTTTAACTGTCTACACATACTTGGGGCGTAAATCCCATTGGGATCATACTAGTTCACCACACATTAGCTTTCTTTTTACACTCGTCGTTTCTATCATACTCCACACTCCCTTCTTATTGTTTTTCCGTGGTCGCGGTACAAGTGGCTATTTTTTTTTTTACCCGGCCTGAGTTTCCTCACATTAGTTCCGGTGGTCATATGAACTTAATCTAGTGTGTCACTTCTCTCCCTTATTGATCAATAATCTTACCGCTGTCTGCTGAACTATTGGCTACATCCGATTGGTGCACCTGTGCACCCACTTCCAGCGGATACACTAATGTTCTCTCTTTGTTGTTTATTATCATTATAAAGCAACATCAACAAATGTCGGAACGCCTGTCCGTCCACACTCAAGTTGCTGAAATTTGAAAAAGGTTCCTTACAGTAAAAATGACTAACCGACCATGTTGAAATATTTGCGTTTAAAGCACATCAGAACGTCATATTCTCCGCCTGGGCTTAATATTGCGAAAGCTATTGATCAAGAGTCGGTAGAACATAAGATTATGTACTTCCCTTCTTTACACAATTTATATGCTATCGCTATCAAAAAATCCTTCTGCAAAAGTTTTTGGTGGAATATGCTACGAATTATAAACCCGAACAGTGTGAAGACGTATTCGAGTTTTGAGATTTGTAAGCGATCTTGAAGATTGCTGGTGGTCGTAATTTGGAAAATCATAAAGTGGTAGGAGCTTGGGGTGGTGGGGGTTGAAAGTCAAAGTCATGTCCTCTTTGTCCAAGGTACTTTTTTTTCGTGGCTCATGTTTTGCCCTCATGACACAGATGTTCTTTCGATATTTTGCAGTCCCTCCTTCCAGCTGTTCTACTTACCCTTTTTCTTTTCTTTTTGGCATTTATTTTAGAAGTTACACCCTACTCGCCATTGTAGTGTTGTTCCAGTTAGCGATATTTTTGGTTTTTTTTCTTTGTCGCATTATAATTATTAGATATGAAGTTTCCTGATTTGAAGGTTTTGTCCCTCCCCCCTCGTTTACCGCTCCGTGGGATGGGTGTCAGGTAGTAACAGGTCTCAGAATTCCCTTTTTGCGTGTCGTAAGAGGTGATAAAGTGAGGGGTCATTCGGGATGAAGACCGGAAAAACCCGAAGGCCCCGTGTCACGCAGTGGTCGAAAAAGATCCCTGTAAAGGGTCCCTGAGTGCCGAGCATTAGCCTAAATTTGCAGCCCTTCACGGCAGCATGGTGTCGTTGCTCCCATTAGAGTGAAATATTCTCTTGATGTAGGGGGCAACTTCTGAAATAATGCGAAAAGAAAAAGAAGAAAAAAAGGGTATTAGAACACTGAAGGAGGGACTTCAAAATTATGTGTCATGATGCAAACATGATGCAGAAAAAAA
>CAJDSM010109760.1:0-10887 GCA_903981925.1 Ostrea lurida
ATAATATTTATTTTTTTGCGTGTTAAAATATTAAGTTTACCTGTGCCTCAAACCAAATAAAAAACATTTGCTAGCAATTTGTATAAAATGAAACCAGCTAATTGGCGTTATAAAGAGCCCTGTTTTAATGCGGCCGGTGCTTTTCTGTAATATGTATGAAGGGACAATCCATACAACCTCTCTGCGCATGTACACAAGAATTAGATGAAGCATCGTAGTTGTTTACAATTGAAATACCTAGATTGGCCACTTATGTATCGTTACTAAACGACGGGCATAGAATACTTTAATTTGATTTTCGGATCCACGTACACGAACAAAAAAAGTAATGTCTACAGGACATTGTTTTACCGATCTAAAATTCGGTAATATTTAAGAAATGAATCTGTATAGTTTTCGGTGAGTGCAGTATCACGAATTTTAAATACGGTAAAACTCATCAATGCGCGAAAGCGCATTGCATGAAAAGTTTTACCGTCTAACAATTCTGAATTAACCTGCATAAATCACCCGAAAAAAAATAAGATTTTATTTTCCTTTATCATTTAATTTTATGTTACAACAACAAAATAATGTTCATTAGACTACTTGTTGTTCAGTACCGTGATCGAAAAATCACCTCAATTCTTAAAAGTGTTTTTAACCAATGAGAATCGCGCTAGGTGATTCACGGAAATAAAATTAAATATACCTGCATCACCCGAAAAAATAAGATTCATTTCTATGCTATGCAACACTTTCCTGTAGTTTCTTCAGGTAGCATATTAAAAACATTTTTTTCCCCAAGGGGTTTTTGGGGTTTGTTTTTGTTTTTCCTCTGTGAAATCCCATGTTGTGAAAATTTAGTAAATTCTAGCTCAACTCCCAACCAATTTTCTTTAAGAAATTTAAAAACTGACCATATGTACCATTCACCGTTGATCAATCTATTCATAAACACACCCTGCTATTTGTTGATGCTTGACCAATAAGAATCCATGCTATTCTAGGCAAGCCTTCAGTATTTATAGTCAGTTTTTGGGCTTGGTCAATAACTTATCTTCCCAGCAGTGTTATTTACACCTATTCAGTTATAAGTTTGCGGGAAAATTTTAGAAAATAGAAAAGAAAATTTTTGAAGAAACAAAGAAAAAAGAAATTTATTGACTTTACAATGAAGGGAAATTCCTTTCTTGAAAGCATGTAATCGGGAAAACTGGATAGTGTGTATTGGTTCATCAAATTAAAACATGATGTCAGTGGACCAAGATGGACATCCAAATATGAATTATGGAAAAAAATAAAATACTTGGTCGACCAAATTTCGTGTATATCGTCAGACAATTTTGAAGATTGCCATAATTATTCAGGAGAACCCTGCTTGTTCCAAAGATTATTAGCACGATGAAATTTGCAATCAGCATTAAATCTCCATCCAGAAAAGAATAGTTTCTTTCCATTTTACCCAAAAAGAAGTATACCTATCCAATTTTAATTATCATATAATATAATCAGATTTCAGCACTGAAAAAGTAGTACAGGCAAAAGATTAAACTCACCCCCCCCCCCTTTCAAATTGAAGAATTGAAACTAAAAATTTCTATCAACCGTTCTTGATAAAATCTTTTAAGAAGTGAAAGCACATCTGAAAGGTGGGACATGCATTATATTTTTCAAATACTGAAAATGCAAGAAAATCATTGAAGATATACATGTAGATGCAACATTCCTAATACTACAATACCTGCACTGCCATTTAATTCTTTTATAATTAATTAATGCCCTGATTACTGACTAATCTAATCATAGAATATGTAAACCGAACATGTGAAACAAGAATATTTTTAAAAAAACAAAACACACCCACACATGGGGATAAAGTAGTCACTTTCGATTGTCAACCCTGAGTAACTCTGTGAACCTAATATTCAGACCAAGATGTGAATCTTTTTGCTGACCAAAATTGCTTAATTATTCATGTGATCAATCTAGCAGCAATTGATAAAACTCTACCGGTCTTTTGTAATCGCTTGTAATTGTGGAACCCAGACCCCCCCCCCCCCACTACTTGTGTCGCTGAATTTAAGAATATACTGCCAGTGTGCATTAAAAAAATTGAACCCAGTCGCTAGGTCGATTTTCTCGACGATTCAAAGCCGCTCCCATATATTGAAATGAACAACATATAAAACCCGGTACAAAGGCGAGCACACATTACCTTAATTTTAGTCATGAGAAAATTGGAGAAAAGCTAAAGAGTTATTACTATATGCTACATTTTTCATCATCACCTTTCAGTCCACATTGCATTAACTACGTTACATGATTGTGGCTAAACGGTGAGACGGATTGATCCCCCCCCCCCCTCTTGGTGACCATACTTTATTGTTATGTACATACATTGTAGAGTCAGCAGGACATGCTTATTCCTCCTAGCACCTGATCCCACCATCTGGGTGTCCAGGGTTTCCAATGTTTTGCATAAACACTTGCTTTTGTATTAATTTCAGTGGCGGATCCAGGATTTGTTCGAAAGGGGAGGGGGCGGGTCCGTTGAAAAATTAGGAGCCAATAAGCTAAAGTCTGGAGATAAGCCAAAGTGGGCCCAGGGGCAAAGCCTCCTGAACTCTCGGGTTTTAGAGCTATCAAAGTATACTCTTTAAGGTTAATTTGAGCTGGTTAACTACAAACAATAATTGATTTGGTCACCAAAAGGGGGCCTGGGCCCCCTTCCCCCCTCTAATCCGGCGCACTGGTATTTGAGGACTACGAGAGATATTATCACTGTTCGTTATCTTTACCTTTAACATGTATAAGTTATATGCAAATTAATCTCTAACTCTAAAAAGCCCATAACCCATGACTCCCAGGGCTTCACTACAGACCTTAAGCGTTTTATAATTTCCCTCTCTTCAACGGACCCCCCCCCCTCGACAAATCCTGGATCCGCTACTGACTGGGGACTAATAAATATGTCGCGGCATTGCAGGTCTCTGCCTTGGGGATGGTGATGCAATCTCCACTAGTCTATTAAATTTATACCGCTATTAAAATGGTTTGAATATTTGTGACAATCCAGTGAATTTGTAACTCGGCAATGTCGAATTAACGTAACATTATTTTGAAGAGGTTGCACAATGTATAGGGGCGGGGGGGGAGGAAGTAAGTATCGTATGACACATTTAGTCTACTCAATGGGTTCACCTTCTTTCTGTGTTCATTTCGCCAAATCAGGCTCCACTGATACATCAGTGTATGCAGAGCAACGAAGCAAAATGCCAAAAATGTAAAATTAATTGCATTTCAAAATCCGCATACAATCGTTTCATCTACCACTGCTTGACAGCCATAATTATGTGGAACATAATAAATAAGCTCACGTCATTGCAGCCTGTCTCGAAGAAGAAATTAATTTTCTCTGTTATAAGTTTGATTTTGTTTATTCATACATTACAAGACAGTGGTGGGATCCAAGGAGGGGGGGGGTCTAGGGTCGACCCACCCCACCCCCTTTCATATTAAAATAATTGCTAAATAAAATTCAAAATGAGACACTCCTTTCAACAACACTCCTGGATCTGCCCGTTGCAATTGTTTCGGTCTGTGACTTCGCGCATGCTTTATAGAAAATTAAAAAATGCGAACCTAACTTTGCAAGTCGAAATCAAGATATTTGATTAATTAATATACCTAAGCTAATTAAAAATAAATTCTTTATATGAAAATTCTTAGTACATTGCATGCACCAACCATCTAGATATTCATTATGTACTAGTTCTGACATTATCGTCAGCGGAAAGACGAATAGATAAAATTTCACTAGTAAAATTTTGTCTGTTGTGTAAACAAAACGATGGAGGAATACAAATCCAACCAATTGTCCTTCTTACAATAACAGAATATAAATCAGAAGTACTGATTTGTACTAATAGCCTGGTATTTTATTGAAGAAAACCAAAACTTACATTTCAAGCCAAAGAGAGTTTGGTTCAAATCTTTTTTTTTTTAAATATTGCCGAAAATTAAGAAAATGGCTTTGAAAAATTTTTTGCGTTTTTTACGGAAATTTTTCGTATTTAATACATAACATCGTTCTAGTCTTTTTTACCTTTTTTATCTTATTCTGACACAGATGAAGTTGATATCCTTTGGAAGTTCTCCCTCCTTTCTTCCACCCCCTCTGCTGCCCTTTCTTCCCGCCCCTCCTCCTTTCTCCCGCCCCTCTTCTCCTTTCTCCCGGCCCCCTCTCTCCTTTCTCCCGCCCCTTCTTCTCCTTTCTCCCGCCCCCTTTCTCCCGGGCTCCCAATACCCTTTCCACCCTCCCAGTATGTTTGTGCTCGAACCTTTGTATCGGGCTCGTAACATAGCCTCTTTTTCATGCACTCCAAAAAGGTGATGCTAACAAAAAACTTTGCGTTGCATATATTTACAATGATGAAATAACAAATTCTCGTATCCTCACTCCCTTAGAACTTCCATATTTCTGAACGACCATACAGGGGGGGGGGGGCTTGAGTATCTTTAACATTAGTGGGTGTGGATGCTTTGTTCCTGACGCCTGCCAAAATAATAACATATAAGTGGTGTCGTGGTTCCAGTGAATTGTTAAAGGCAAAGATAACGAACAGTGAGTCAAATCTCGATAAGTGCCTAAGTAGAATACAAAAACAAGTTTGGGAAAACAAAGAACCTGATCACACCAGAGGTGGGATCAGGTGCCTAGGAGGAGAAGCACCCTGTGGACTTGGTCACATCAGCCTGAGCCCATTTCTTGATCAGGTAAACGGAACAATCCGTAGTCAAAATCATGTGTTGGGAAAAACAGGTATTAACAATGCAGGGAAAACACATCAGACAGCGGTGCTCCCCATTATGGGGTACCTGAACTTTCAGTTCTTGGTCATGTGGCATTATGCCCATCCTCCACTGATATCGTTCAAGTTTGTGATGCTGACTGTATGTTATTATTGATTGCCAAACAACATGAACTTTTTAGGTGATTGATATTTTAGAGTGTTAAAAATTGGTGCACTCTTTCGCGTCAACCTCGGAAACAAACAAAGTCTCTTTTTGATGTGTATTACTGTTGTGCTTACTGCTTGCTAATACTGTGGCTTGTTCACAGTTTTTAAACATATTAAAAGGTAATATGTCCATTTGCGGTCAACCCGATTTGCAAACGTTTAGCTGCTTATCTTGTATGCTGTTGTGTTTGCGGGCCCTCCTCCTGCTAAGCGACCTGTTACTGAAAAGGTAAAATGGCCAATTTGCGGTCAACCCGGAATGCTAACCTTTCTATGCTGCTTACTTGTAATTTTTGTTGTGCTGGCTATGTCATGCCCTGCTTGCCGACCTGTATTAGTCATTCCGGTCAACCCGGAATGGCAACTTATGCTTGCTTATACTCTGTATTGTTCATTTTTGCTGGGTCCCCCCCGCCCTGTTTGGGGAACGCTGGTACTGTTTTAATTTAATCCACGACCAACAACGCCAATTGCAAATACAAATCTTAAAACGTTATTTAGTTTTGTTTTCCTCTATATATGATATATACTTAATATTCCGAAAGGGTGCATGCTTCACCGTAGCCTGGAGTAAATAGGAAATTCTAACCAAGATGTGATCGAATTGTACGACGTGCAGAGGCGTAGATGATTTTGAGAAGTGGGGAAGGATGGTCATTTGAACACTGAATAGTGGGGGTGGCGGGCTGAAACCTCTATAAAATTACTGAAAGGGGGGGGGGACACTTCTAAATTATTGGACAGCAATGTGACAAGGCAAAATAAAAAAAATCATTGAACACTTGGGGAAAGTGGGGGGGAGCTATTATAAATAGGGGAAATGGGGGCACACTTCTAAATTGTGTGTTATTTATGCAGAAAAAAAAGTTTACTTGAGAAAAAGTAGAGGGGGGGGTGGGGACAAAAACATTACCCCCTGCCACCACCCACCCAACCCTTGCTCCTACGCCCATTGCGTGGTGCACTAGCTGCACGTGAAGTTTCAATACTAAATTATGCTAGCCCCCCCCCCCTTTCTTAAAAATCTGCACACTGACTGTAGAAAACAAAATGATCTTATGAATCATTGTTTGACGCAGTTTGAGAATGAATTCTGATGCTCTGTCTACACACAAATCACGCTTTGTTAATCACTAGAAGCGTTTGTTTTTTGTTTTTTTCTTCTTTTTGGGGGGTTGAGGGGGGGTATTAAAATTTTATTAAGGATTATCTCCCTCAGGCATAGCTCTGAATCCTTCTCGAAGTTTTGGCCTCAATCATGGCCACTACATTGATCACTTGTTATAAAGTTTACTTTCCATTGTTTCGGATTTCCAACATTTCGTTGGAGCATCATGGAAGAGTACATAATTGTCGAAATGCGCATTCTGGTGCATAAAAATTGGAACCGTATATTAATTATATTTAATTATTTCTCTTATTCAATATATGGGCTAGCTATTCCTATAAAGAATTTTGTATTCAGCAAAATGTATCAAATTATGCATTTTCCTGTGAATGTATTTATATAATGCAAGTATCCCAAACCTTGGTCGTTTAGATATACCTTACGTGGAAATAAGTTAGCTTATTAGTACCTAATGCAATGAAAAACAGATATCATACATTGCCCCATTAAATCGTTGTTATGAATTTTTCATTTAGTGGGCTTTCTTTCATAAACAAGATATTTGTAAACTTATGTAACAACACATGTATAGATCTATAGCAACAAGTATACATACATACAGACTGTACGTCCCGCTGTACGCATGGCGTGTACTTCAAACGTGCTGTAAATATGCGATAAATGTGAACTTTAGTGTTAGAGATCATTATGGTCTGCACAACATCACCATCGTAATTTTTCAATGTAAACTGCTTATACGGTTGAAAATTGTTTGTTTTTATTATTAAAAAAAAATGACCGCGTGCGTATTGCCATGTGTTTAATAAAACTCGGCGTTCCGATGCCCGCCGTGCACGCCCAGATTTGCGTAACATCGTGGTGGTACACACGAATAGTTTGAGGTAGCCTTTGACATAAAGTAAAGGATGTATTTGCAAAGGTCCAGAGTTGTTTTGCAATTGAAAGTATGCTTGTTGCATCCAGATACAAACCATTATAAGTTAAAAATTGTCTAACAAATGACAAAAGTCGAATACACAATTGTGCTGTCAAATGAATATATATCTTTTCAAGTTTTATTTCATTTTTTGTCCGTAAATCATGATCATATGAATAATTTTTTTTTACTACTACATCGTTTTTTTAGGCCAAAAAATAAAAATATATGTGTGTTTCCGGTTACCTGACCTACCCGTTCGGTACCTGATCCTACCCTAATTTATAACCCCCGACCCTTGAAAGCTTTTTTCGCTAAACTTTTTCCGTGAATTTTTCGCAGACGCTTCCGTCATCGGACTCCGTCGATTAGTTTTGTGTCAGTATTGGTTGAAATACTATCTGTTCCCTGGCAGTGGCCGATTGAAATCTCCCTGACCGCAGCTTGATTGGGAAAACGCGGTCTCAAAACGTGTAACGAGTCGAAAAATATCGGACGGTCATCGTATTGATTTTAGATACTCTGGATTGGGATTGCATCGATGGATAGGTCACTCACAAAAAAAGAACAAATCAAAAAAAAACCACAAAAAAAAAAACAACCAAAAAAAGAACAATTGGCCATGCGTGTTAAAGGTTACTGTATGACAGATGGTAGCGTAGTTTTTGACGTTCCCGTTTGTAAAGCGGAAGGTTTTATTGGTCGGAGTTCCAGCTTTAAACAAAGCGTGTTGCAGACCCATATCCTTTGTCGAACACATGCGCACTTTTGTTGATGAGGTCGAGTCAAGTTCCTTTAGCGATGATGACCTTGAATAAGCGGAGGTCTCGTGTCAGCGGCAAAGACCACGGATTTAGTAAGAACCGTGTTCGTATAAAAGCATTGGTCTGTATTCATGGAGTTGTACCTGTCACAGCGGTGTAAACTCTCAATAGTGGGTGGGGGGGGGGGGGAGAAAGTGTCCTGCAGACGAAGAGAGCAAAGGACCAGTATCAGTGGTTAAGAGAAAGAAAACTTGTTGTTCAAACCTTGAAACACTCAAAAGTGCGTAAGGCAAACATGGTGGTTCATGTGAACTTTGAAAAACTACCGTAACATTTGCTGGATATTGTAGAGGGAAAAGCATTACCATTGGCTAATTAAACTAAAAAAGACATTTTGGTGTCATGTTTGTTCTAATTTGTCTCTGCAATGGCATGTGTCTGGTC
This sequence comes from Ostrea lurida, assembly GCA_903981925.1. Classification (NCBI taxonomy): domain Eukaryota; kingdom Metazoa; phylum Mollusca; class Bivalvia; order Ostreida; family Ostreidae; genus Ostrea; species Ostrea lurida. Next base: position 8,257 of record CAJDSM010109760.1, read on the forward strand.
TGACAGATAATTTTGTTATTCTGTCAGAGTCGAAATTCTGACTATAGTTGTACAACTATGATGTATGAGTGAGTATTCAGTATAGCTGGGCTCTGCATTAAAAAAGTGCAATTGATTAACCGCAAGGATTTAGTATAAACAGTTTGTCGAGAAGTGTGTTTGGCTTTATTGAAATGGATGAATGCGCGATTATCATGAATGTGCTTTGCTACAATCTTTTTGACTGATAGTAATTAATCATTGGATGTAATTACATGGTAATTGTTGTATTATTCATTTTACAGTACTATATCTTAGCAATAACATTATGGCATTATATAACCTTAGTTAGATATTATTCTGGCTTAGTTATATATGTAATAAATTTTTGTTCAATAACTTCAACATGATGATGTGTCAACTAGCATAGCCATATGTAATTCCTATCAAAAGTAGTAGAAGTAGGGGGGGGGGCATCTGTTACTTGAAAAAGTGGCGCATCTGTAAGCTAAAACACTGAATTATGTTTTTTTATTGCAGACAAACCTTGGCTGTTTATTTATACATCTGTTTTAATATTGCTATCAATTGTACATAGCAAATCAATCCGCAGTGATTACACATTAAATCGTAAAAAAAATAAAAAAAAAAAAAATTCCACGTCTGGCCTACCCTATTTCAAATTCTCATTGAATGTGAAAATCCACTGATAGCGCTCCAATACTGTTTACAACATGCATGCTTATTGACATAGACTATGCTGTGCAGACGACATCTTGGCAGATTAATACAATAGCGATCGGAGCCATATATTTTTGTTCATGTGAGTGAATTCAGATTTCATTTAGTATTAGCAGTGACGGCCGTGTTGTAGATTGTATCGTCGCTTTGGGAGCCGGTCTAAGGACACTTGTGTTGGTCAACGTCGGCAATTGTGCGATGGTAGCAGTTATATGATGTAAGGAGGAATAACAACACGTGGGAAGGCCCTCTACAAATTGTCTGTCGATACCAAATTATTTAGCGCCATGTGATACCCTCATGTTTTAATAAATAAATTCAGGATCTTTGAGAATATTTAGAATGATCGATACCCGTAGTTGAACGTTCATGTAGAAACTAATTGGAAAGGCAGAAAAAGCACACCCGAAAATGGAAACCGTAGGTATAAACTAAAAATCTCAAGGTTGTCCACCAGCTGCAAAAAGCCATATGAAATTGAAATTTAGAGGAAACAATTTAAAACATTGTTCTTCACCGTGTAACGTAAATCATTGAATATATATGACGTCACAATCAATGACGTAGCAGCAGTGCGAGGCAGAAAAAGATCACGTGGCTATCTCACATAGGTAAAATCGGTCTCATACTGGTGAACATATGCGAAAGTAAAATCACATCACTCTGCAGCAAGACAACGCAAGGCCACATCTTGCACGCGTAGTACGGGCTGTAGTCACCCGATTTATTGCCTTTCTAACACATCTGGGATGAAATGCAACGACGTTTACGCAGTTTGCCAAATCAACCAGTGACGGTGGCCGATTTAGGTAATGCTTCAACCAACAGGGGCTCACGGTGGTTGTGACTGGTTGAGCCCATTGTTTTGGTAAAATAAACAGAGTAATATAAATAGGCGAAGTGAATATCGTGTCAAACGTAATCATGATCCAAAAAGCTAGATGCAAAGTCGAGTGAGACAACCACGGACCTTCGACAAAGCGAAGGCGGATCAGGTGCCATGGAGGAGTAAGAATACCTCCTGGCTGGCCGGTACACCCGTCGTGAAGCCCTTAGTTCAAAAACAAAGTAAACGGGATCACCGTGGTCAAATCTAGTACGAACATGTCTAATAAAGGGCACGGAACAAACCAGTCAACACACGAATCGGTGACAATTTGCAATCATAAACAAGGTCATTAAAGCGACCGTAGAACTTGCAAAATGATGACCCCAAACGAGATTCGTTATAACCCCGCAGTATCAACTTTTTTGTTGATAGTTGGCCTCGCTATAAAAAAATCCTCAAACGCATAGCATGCTCTTGCGTATCGACTCAACGGGGAGACATACACACCACAAACAGGTGATAGTGGTATATTACCGGTACTACATAGAAAGGGAAAGTTGACGATTGCAAAATGAACATCATCACGCCTATCATACAATGCAGCTGCCAGCCCGCCACCAGAGTCAATACAAAGTAAAACAACCAATTAAATGAAGCAGACATGCCAGTATCCGCGGTGTCCCCCAACCGTCAATCCGTAGTCAAAATCAGTGTGTTAAAAAACGGCTTTAGTTAACAATTCTTAAGAAATACATCATACAGCATGTGATGCAATGGCTGGCTACATGTATGTTGATAAACTAGATTGTAATAACAACCATAGAATTTCCCCCCCCACACTACACACACACACACTTTCAGAAATAAATTAAATGTTTACTCCCCCGCGCCCCACTTTTAGTGGATCAAATGCCTTTCTTTCTTTTTTTTTTTTCGTTGTCACATAGTTTGAAGTCCCCCCCCCAAACTTTCTGTCGTATTTGGTTTTTAAGGTTTGCCCCCCCCCCCCCCCACATTCCAAAGATCAGTCCTACTGCCTCTGAATTAAACACAACCATGTTTAAACGACAACATTTCGCAAA
>CAJDSM010109791.1:0-10610 GCA_903981925.1 Ostrea lurida
TGTCTTCGTGAACAATTAACGTCAAGTATTTATTGTAGGGACGATTTCACTAGATAAATTGAGAATTCCATTGAGGAGCTCACTTTATTGCTGGGAACACATATAAATAGTGGTATATTTTACTAACTTTATAATATATATTTCTGTAAACTTTGTCGACAAGTGAGGAGTAGAACATTGACAAAGCACTCTGAACTGTCTCTGCCCATCTGATCAAAGCTGAGTGTCATGCGCTAGCATGGAGTATTGCATTGAAAAGTTGAAAAATTGTATGGGCGCTTCAGTGCTCGCACCTATCTTAAGAGGAAGGCTACAGCTGTCGTGAAAATCGAACAGTTACAGCCAGAGCGGTGTTTGAAACTGTGCAGCGTTGCTCACCAGCGTGTGAGCATGTCCATCCACTCGCATCAAAGCGGGCCATAGTTGCCCGTTTGTATGTATCCTATTGCCTACCCTACAAAAATTGCCCGTTATCAACATGTGTATTGTAATATTGTGTTATCAATAAAATGTGAAAGTTAAATTTGGTTGGAATAATATAACTGGGTCTGTATATGATGGCGGCATGTCATTGGCCTGCAATCTCAATTAATTGGTAATTTTTTGTACCTCGGGCCCATGATGCACTCAGGATATTTTCTTTTGTCCTTTATTTATGCGATTTTGACCCTGATGTATATGATCTCATGTGGGCCCAAATTGGTGAATAAATACTCTTCATTCATGCACTATAACATTAAACTACATGATATGAGAGAGAGAGAGAGAGAGAAAGAGAAGGACATCACAGGTGTCCTAAATTCTGGACAAGCCTTAATTATATAAAAGTACGTAGAATGATATTAGCATATATAATCCTTTACTAATGTGTAAATGTAAATTTGTCCATGTATAAATTAAAAGAATAACTCTATAAGACTGATGTGACCCGGGCACGGCAAATTAAAAATTGAAAATTGTTATCTCATACAGCATCATTTGATTTTGTAAATCGCGAAGAATTGAGATATTACATCTGTGTTCCAAGATCAAGTCAAACCTGCAAAATTTGAAGTCAAGATCAAAGACAGAAAATCGAGTGATCTATTAGACGTTCCTTGTTCGGAAAAAATGACGTTTCCGAAAGTGAGGAGGCAGCGATAAATTAGTTAGAATCGGAAAAAACCCAAATAGACCCAGAAGTCGGAACATGTAACTGGCCGTTCATGAGTTTAACGATATAAAATTAACAGAGACAGGTTGTTCGGGAACATGGCGTGAAGAAGACATCTTTCCAGATCATACGCAAAATAACTTCGTAGGCTTGACATGAACGGTGACAAAGTCGTAATCTGAGATATGTGATTCAAGATTCGTCCATAATTATCCCATTCTATATATGAACGTATAAACCAAACGTGTACAATCATTTTTTATCACTTTAAACAAGAATGCTGTGGTTAACGTGACTAGTTGAAATAAGTAATTGTCTTTTGTCGTTGCTTGAAAACCAATGATTTCATTTATCTCCGGGTATGAGTTTGTGTCTTTTTGTACTGATAGAATTATACTAATGTGCTGTGTATTGTAATGAAAATTGAATGTAAATTAAACATGGAATTAACGAAACTTTATCATACTTATAAGGTTTGTCATTATATCAGGCCACAACTTTACGGAAAACCTCGTAATAAATCAGATGTCCAACCATTATCTAAGAATGCTATACCTATTTGTCCTTATAATCTCGTAATGCCTAATAGAACGTTACTTTATTGATAGTCCGACATCAGAGTTCAGTGGCGGATAAGATTTCAGACAGGTCCCGCAAGATATAATTCTGGGTCTGGGGATGTTTTGATGCCCTTTACCCACATGCGCTTATTTCATACAATATAATAAGGAAAAAATATCTGGTACTTAACTTATACAATAAGTGTACACAGTATGTTTTCATACATTATATAACGTCAAGGCGCTGTGCTTACACCAAGTCAAAACATGCATGTGACTACAATATATGCAGTCAAAATTACAAAACAGACACCCCCCCCCTTTAAAAAAGTCAAGGGGAGGCGGATCCCTTTGGAGTTTCTAATATCTTTCTTACATAAATCTCGTGGATATGCACGTTATGTTAGCCAATATTGTTGAAAAAAATAAGGTTCCGGAAATTTTATAATAAGAATCAGGGAAGCAGGCAGGGCACATGCCCCAACTGTCAAAAAATGCAAAAGTATGTCCACCCCCACCCCCCCCACTGTTTCAAATTCGTGCAACAAATTGAAGTTTGCCCCCCCCCCACTCCTGATTTTTTTAGTTTGCCCCCCCCCCCCTTTCAAACAGTCCTACGCCTCTGGGAACAATACTTACCTATATAAAATGTGCATGGTCATTAGTCTCATTTGCTTATAAATAACAAAAAGTGCATACATTTATGGAAAATTAAGGAGGTTTTGATAGAATAATAGGAGGGAAAATAACCCCCCCCCCTAACTCTTTTTGATACTTCCCGCCAATATGTCTTAAAGGTCACGTGACAATTAATTTTAGTCACGTGATACGATGGTTGTCAAAATGGCGACCGTTTCGCCGAGGTCGGGATCTTACGAGGTTTATATTCGTCAGCAGTGGTGTAAGGTGTTCGTGACTTTGAATGAAGACAACATTACACTAGCATTGGATGAAAATGTAAATAATTCATTACCCCTCAATATCAGCACGGAGAGCTCGACTTCTAAACAAGATCAACTACCTGAATCCATAGCCGGCCAAAAGCGACTTGTAAGAGTAATTAAAGAAGAGCAAAATGGACTTGGTATTAGCATCAAAGGCGGTAAAGAAAATAAAATGCCAATACTCATTAGTAAAATCTTTAAAGGAATGGCAGCAGATAAAACAGAAAAGTTGTACGTCGGTGATGCGATTTTATCGGTTAATGGCGAAGATCTGCGAGAGGCAACCCATGATGAAGCAGTCAGAGCTCTCAAAAAAGCCAAGAAAATTGTGGAACTCGAAGGTATATATATTCAATACTTACTATTTAAACAAACTGGTGTAAATCAAATGAGATAGATACACGAAATGGGTTCAATTTTGGTCATAACAAACATCACCACATGCTTACCTGTGATCAGCATGGAGACTTGGAAATGTGTGAGGGGTGGATCTAGGAGTTTGTAAGGTTGGTGTCAAAGTATTAACTTTGTAATTGACATTTAATTATTCTTTAATTAGAAATAGACTTAACTTATTATTGAGGAATGTGTGAGTAGATTTATGCATTTCAATGCTGATTGCGACATGCCATTCATATTGAGTTATTCCCCTTTTTCCATTTTGAGGAAACAACAAATATCAGCTATATAACATCTCAGATATTTAAAATTATTTATTTTGCAGTTAAATACATCACAGATTTCAGTCCCTGCTTTCGCAAGATCTCCGCTTTAAATGAATTAGGATGGGGGAGTCAGGAAGCCCAGAGGGACGCAGCCCGGGCCAACTGGACGGAAACGAAAACAATACCACTCAAACTGTGTTACCTGTGTAGAAATCTCAGCATGTCTGACCCAGAAAAACGTACCATTGAATTGCATTCACCAGATGGAAAGTCTACCTGCATTATACGGTTTCCAGATGCTGCTGTTGCCAGTGACTGGTTTAATGCCATTCATTCAAATGTTACATTATTACTAAGCCAGTGTATTGTGGAGGCCAATCAGGTCATGTCCTCAGCTCCAAACTCCAGAGAAATTAAGCATATTGGTTGGCTTTCAGAACAGGTTTGTGATATACTGCTTGTGGAATGTAGTACAAAAATATTGGTATTTCATGGGATTCTGGAGGGGAAAAGTTGCATTCTTAAGCTATATTTAACCATACTGATAATCACTGTTCATAATTCTGACAATTAGGCCAATGATGCTTGACTTTGATACACACTACAACTTTAATACCAGGTATTAAACAAGCAAAGATATACATGTGTATATATACCCTGTATTTCTTGGTTTCAAACAATATGAATAGAACATGTTTGATTGTTAAAAAAAATTGGAAGTGATCCACATAGAACTTGTAAAATGGTAAAAATCTGGGTTTTGAATATTTTTGTTTATTTTTATCTGATTCATAAATTAAAGACACAATTTGTTATTTTTACAACTTCAAAATATATCTGTGGTGAAGATTATGCATGGTTATTGAGTTATAAATTATTAAATCAAGAAGGTGTTTGTTTATCCTGAAAGTAGCAGCAGGAAATGATATTTCATTTTTAAAAAGATTGAAGTTTATGTAAACAATTAGAACCAGTTGTGTATTTTACAGCTTGTGAATGAACAAGGAAGCTTGACGTGGAAGCCAGTGTTTATAGCTCTAACAGACAAGGATATGCTTCTGTATGACACAGCTCCTTGGAGTAAAGAGGAATGGGCTACTCCATTCCAAAGTCACCCACTTCTTGCCACAAGGTAAATTCTGGATTAAAAAAAAATGTAATCTATTATTGACTTTCCTGTTATCGATTACAAGTAGTGTTAATACAAATTGGGTACTCCTGTGCTAGGGCTGTGTGTGAAAATGTTGGTGCATGCCATCATGATTTTTACCATTTAATTTAATGCACCAATTAAATTTACATACACCGTTGTGACCAAAAAAGCAAAAAATATGGAGTCCATGTGATATGCAAAACATGGATTTTTATGCAACAGGGATTTAAATGTGAGAGTACCACTCAGATACCTACATTATATATTTTGAAGATAATTGCAGTTTATCTTTAATATGACATGTTGTGCTTTTGTTAGTAATGGGATGAAATTAACATATTTGGCACCCACATTGGGACCTGGGTATTTTCTGGCAGGTGAAAGTGTTGCCTCCTGAACTCAAACCTACTCTCTCTCGAACCCTCTCTCTCTCTCTTCATCTCTCTCTCTCATGTCTCTCTCTGCTCTCTCTCTCTCTCTCTCTCTCTCTGGCAGGGGACAATGTGATAGCAGTAATACAGGCCTTCTCTCTCTCTCTCTCTCTCTCTTCTCTCTCTCTCTGTCTCTCTCTCTCTGCTCTCTCTCTTCTGTCTCTCTCTCTCTCATCGTCTCTCTCTCTCTCTCTCCTCTCCTCTCTGGCAGGGGACAATGTAATAGCATTAGATACATGGCGCACCTCTCTCTCTCTCCTCTCCTTCTCTCTCTCTCTCTCCTCTCTTCTCATCTCTCTCTCTCTCTCTCTCTCTCTCTGAACAATGTGGTAGTGTTAGATACATGACTTTCCTGCTAAGTCTGACCAGTAGCTGAATTGTCAGAGTCTATACTCTCATGACAGAGGTCTCGGGTTTAATTTTCAGCAAAGGTATGCATTTGACTATGTTACGCTTTCATTATGATGTATTGTAAAGCGCTCTGGGTACCTACATGTAGGTAGATAAAGCGCTATATAAAAACCAATCATTATTATTATTATGATATTGCTAATTATTTTCGGATTCGAATTTCTCACTCTGCAGATTAGTTCATTCTGGTCGACTGAGCAATCCGTCGTCCGGGACGGATGTCCTGACGTTTGGTACAAGGTGCGGCACTCGTGTCGGTGTAGAGACACACATATTTCGGGTGGAGACGCAGAGAGATTTGGCTTACTGGTCCCGAGCCCTAGTCCAAGGATCTCATGGGGTTGCAGCCATCATCAAAGAAGTTACTTGTCGTAAGTTTTTAGCAGGATTGATTTTCATTGAGAATCGATTTAATATTTTGAACGGATAAAACTTTTTTAGGTCACTTAACTTGAGTTACTCTTGAGTTGCTTTTGGTCTGTGTCTGTCTTCATGAATTAACCATTGAACTTTTTCAACTTCTTCTAATCTTGATAGTTACCCTTCCAGTACTCTTCTAATTTGGTGTGAAGCATATTTTGGATAGGGGGCGGGGGAGGGGCATAAATTTAGATATCAGGATTCCTGTGCCTACAGGGCCTTAGTGGCATGACAAAAACTGCCAAAAATTTACCCAAAAATCTTCTCTACAACCGCACTTTTATAAGAAAAAGCAAATACATTGTCATGTAGGGCAGGAAGTCCTATACCAACATTTTAAAAAAAATCATGATCCCTAGGGTAGAGGTTCTGACTCCAGGGTGGGGCCAAACTTGGCATATTTGTAGTGTTTAATAATGTTTATTTGTATTTAAAAAAGTCTTTATAATGCTATTTAATTTACATGGATTTTTAGAATCAAAATTGTAAATGTTCAATTTCATGATCCCAGGGGGAGGAGTTTTGGTACCAGAGTTGCACCAAAATGGTCATAGTGATTAAAATTTTGTGTAAACAATTGATGAATTGATGATTGTCCCTCCAATTCTTTCAAGACTGATATAATAATTGAACATTATTGGGCAAGTAGGACTTAGTTTCAAGACTGCTGCACCCCAGGGGCCTTAGGAGCAGGATAAAACCTGCCAAAAACTGATCAATTTTCAAAAATCTTCTACAACCGCACATGTGTAAGAAAAACTACTCAGTAATTGCATAGTTGTGTAAAACAGGAAGGCCTCTACCAAATATTTTAATTCCATGATCCCAAGGGTAGAGGTTCTGACTCCAGGGCATTGCCAAATTTGGCATATTATATTATAGATTATTTAGTAAGACGGCAACTCTGAAAATGCTATATATATATATATATATATTACTTTTATTTCTGTATGGGGTGTCTTCATTTAGTTGAGTGCTCATCATTTTCAGCTGTGAAGTGGCAAGGTAAAGATGCTAGACTGACAATTCACTATGACTCGGGGTTTACGCTCCAGACTGTCGCCCCGAGTGAGGGCCCCGAGGCCTCCACATCTACTGCCTCTACAGTGGCCTGGTCGTACCCGTACGAAAAGTTACGCATCACTGGAGACGATGGACACAGACTGCTCTGGCTAGAATTTGCGGATGGATCAGAACAGGTTTATAATTGCACTGAAAATTACTAAAATGTAGTATTTTCATATTCATTCAATTTGCAAAATAAAAAAAAACAAGGCAACGCAAGCGTAGCATCCTTTCGCAACACAAGATATTTAAACAATAATCAAGTGACCTTTGAACCTTGAAAATCAATAGGGTTTACCCTATCCATGGGCAACATTTGTGAAAGGTTTGATTATTCTCTGATGAATGCTGTGTCCACTATTCTTGTTCACATTTAAGTCAATAGTGACCTTGACCTTTCACCTTGACCTTGAAAATCAATAGGACAGGGTTCCAACTTCGTCTGAAATACCTTAGGGGCCAAGTGGGCCCCTAAATAAGAAATTGTTTGAGCCCACTTAAAATCTTAGTCGCCCACACATATGTAAGTAAATAAAAAAAGATTTTTACAAGGGGAAAAAAAAGAAAACATTAGATCACACAGCAATTTATTTGATTAAAAAAATGAAAATAAATACATGTGCATGCATTCTCTTTCCTCTAACTATCTCTCTCTTCTTTAGCAAACTCACTATATTTGTACGCTGTACAAATATCATTTAATGTCATGCATGAAAAGATAATGGTCTGCACAACATCTTTGATAACAAACTAAAAATATCAGAGTCCCGGGACGTCACGGCGTTAGACTCTAACTCTGGGTTTGTCAAACTATTCTCATTCCAGTGATATTTTATGACAATTCGAAATTCAGTTTTTTTCTCTTATCCATAAAACTCATTCCACTGACAATAATGCACCACTTCCAAACATCTAACATCGCCCTATGTCTTTAAAATAATGCACATCGTACATTCATTCCCAATCTTTAAAAATGCACTGAATGGTAAGTTTGTACCCTTTCTTAAAAACTCATGGGCAAGCTTTCTTTTTCCATTAAGAAAAAAAAGAAACGACACGTTAGTGAATCATAAAATTTGCCATATCATTTTTTCTTCAATCTTAAACAATTTTCAAAAGTGGCATAATTAAAAATAATTCGACATTACAAATCAATTCCTCCTTATAAAATTTAACTTCGAACAGTAAATGCAAAAAATAATTATTATGGAAAAAAAAAATGCACCTTAAATTCTTTCATTAAACCAAACAATGAAGTAAATCATCACTTGTCTTGGGTAATTTATATCACCACAACCCTATATAAAAAAATACTGGTCAAGAATGGACAAAAACACCTGCTACTAAGAATTTGTTATTCAATACTTTCTAAAGTCATTCATGTACCCGACTTTCGAAACCGAGGTTCACTGGCTTTACTTTTTGGCACAAGAATTATTGGCACCCAGAACATCTACGTTGTTGCTTCAGGCACAGCCAACCCAATCGGTTAACTTTGGCAGACAAACAAAATTGTGTGAAGAACAAAGACAATTGCGTTAGGACAGGTTACCAAGGTCCAGCTCCTGAAAATTGGAAAGATAATATAGGCTTGGAATCAGATTGTAAAATAAAAATGGAGCCTGTCCACAACTGATGAGAAACACTAATATAACTATAATTTGCCTATTTGTATAGCATTTTCCAGTTATAGAATACTGGCATTAGTCCATAGGAGATGAAGCCCGTAGACTATGCAAAGCGGTGGTAACCCACTCCCAAGGGGGGAAGACTGTGCTTTGCTCTAAAAAGTACATGTCGCCTCCATCAACAAACATTTATTAAAGGATTTGAAATTCCTTATATCTATGCTATAATTCAAAGGCGACAATGCGGACACGTTTTGAACTAAAAATGTTTCAGATTTTAGATTAGCCAATTTTGATGTTTAAAATGCTTAAATCAAGTTAATTCTAAGTGCAGTAAAAATTTGAAAGTACAGTTGCTTGAGTACAGTAAGTACAGCGCCACAAATCTTCGCTATTGTTAAACAAGGCTCGAGCCTTGATATATCAGTTTACAAAAAGATGCTTACATAGAAATATCATGGTTTAAACAATATGAGATGTCTGAAAACACTAGACACTGTTTAATTGTGTTTAGAATGAACTTCTAATTTTGAAAAAAAATTTTTCTTTTTGGCCTTTTTTTTTTAAAAACAAAATCATGGCTTGGGCCTTGTTTACATAACAAAGAATTAGTAGTGCTGTATCTCACTTGGAATGGTCAACAGATGACTTTCATTTTGTTTTTGCCTGACCATTAGAAATAACCTTATTCAAGCATTGTAAACATTAAAAATTGGCAATCTAAAAATTTGAAATGTTTTTAGATTCAAAATGTGTCCATGCCCCTTTAAGGGCAGCAAAATCCCTAAATTCATGAATTATCAATCTTAATAAAATCTAATATATTTTTGTGTATTTATTTGATACCATGTAATTAATCCTTTTTCTCCATATTTTTTATCCCTCACAACGAGTTTGCGGAGGGATTTATAGCATCGCTTGCCCGTGCGGATGTGGTTGTGTGTCCGGTTGTGAACACGATAGGAGTCGCAGCATTTCATTCACAGAATCATTCAAACCTTCCACAACTGTTGCCCATGAGATAGAGGATTGGACCCTATTGAATTTTCAAGGTCAAGGGTTCAAACACTAGTAACTATTACCCCAAAACCTTGTTAAACCGATAGGATCGGCAGGCATTCATCACAGCAATCACAACAGCCTTCACCACAACTGCTGCGCCTTATGAAGCAGAGGATGACCCTATTGAGATTTTTCAAGGTCACTAGTAACTAATTACCCCCAAAAAACCTTGTGAACACGCATAGGAGTCGCAGCATTCATCAGAGAAATTCATTCAAACCTTCCACAAATGTTGCCCATGGAGAGAGGATGAACCCTATTGATTTTCAAAGTCAAAGGTCAAGGTCACTTATGGACTATTGACTAAAGTTCCTTCTTTGAAACAAGATAGAAGATTTCAGCATTCATCAGAGAATCATCAAAACCTTCCACAAATGTTGCCCATAGAGAGAGGGATGAACCCTATTGATTTTTCAACGGGTCAAGTGACAAAGTCAAGGTCACTTATGACATTGTACTAAAATTTCTTATGAACAAGATAGAGGACTCACATTCATCAGGAGAATCATCAAACCTTCCACAAAATGTGCCAATGGAGAGAGGTCATGACCCTATTGATTTTCAAGGTCAATGGTCACTATGGACTATTGCACTTAAATTCTTGTGAACAAGATGGGGGACTCTGGCATTCATCTTAAGAATTCATTAAACCTTTCACAAATTGTTGCCAGTGACGATAGGATGAATCCTACAGGGTTCCAAATTACCGCTCGCCCACATCGCATTGGCGACCGCACTTTGCTGTGGGCGCCCCAAAATTCCAGTTCTCGTCGCCCCACTTTAGCCGACCGTAATTTATCCGATCAACCATTTTTTCATTCCGACCGATCAAGTCCAAACTGTTTTACGGAAGTTAGTTTCCGGTTGTTGAGTGTCTGCCCATGTGACGGCACAATTATTTGGGTGTCGTACCCCGTAAAACATAAAGCAGATGTATAACAACGCAATTGTTACTCAAGAAATATTAAAAGATTTTTCTAAGAAAGTGGAAGGGGGGTGTATGGCTCATGCTGTAAAAGTGGGCATTGACTGCTGTGAGCGAGTACGCGAGTGGTGCATACACGACATGAAAGCTGCTTTGTGACAGAGTCACAATTTATAAAACTTGAAATCAACTG
>CAJDSM010109800.1:0-11792 GCA_903981925.1 Ostrea lurida
CGCGACAGGAGAATAATCATACATATACACATGAGATATAGAGTGCACTTTGCTAGTGATGAATGCATATTGATAAAGCATGCTACATGTACCAACAACTGTTTATATACATTATCAATAAAACTAAGAGGTTGAACAAACTCTGTAGCTTTCTTCTGAGCGTAGCTCTCGCCGTGGTTACATTTAAAGAAGGTTTGTCTGTATGACGTTGGTACACAATTTCAAATGCCACTACGAAGTCTATTCACATTATGCACCGTACGTCCACACTTCCTGACAGGTTCTATACACAGTCGTTTGAAAATTGTATGTCGCCTGTGCGGAGTAACATGTATTGATAAATCTATACATAAAAGTATGCAATGGTTCCAGTTCCGCTTTCTCTATCAACACGGCAGCCACATAGCAGCCACTCAGCCTAAATAATTTCAGACAAAAAGAGAAACGAGTCTTTCTGGTCCGTACGCCCTACATAAGTCTCACACACTCCATGTTTGTCTGGACCAGCCTTCGACGAAAAAAAGAGAACCTTCGCTGCAACTATATCAGTGTAGAGACAAGTTGTTGTTTTATCTCCTTATAACAGCATTGTCCAAACGAAGTACAAGCCCATTTGAACTCATGTAGGTATCTGGTACTAATGTTAGTATACCATGTGACAGAAGGTTTCCACCATCACATAATTAAGAAATTATCTGAGTCCAGATGATCACAAGACTAGATCTCGAGGCTAGGCGACCTTCTCCTGACATAACAACTACGTGACTCACGAGTCTCGATGCAAACAGAAAAGTTGTAGGCTTGCCAACAACAACATGTGTTTGTCAGTATTTAAATGGCGGTTACGAGATCATGCAAACACCCGGGCACCTCTATACCGTTCCTGAAGCAAAAAGACGTGTTCAATAGTGTAGAGAGCGAACAAAAGCACAGAGAGAGATTTCGCACACATCCGTGCTGTTAGCACTCTTGCGGCAAAGCCGTCTGATCTAAGTCGAATGATATATAAGTTGATCGTCGGGTAAACGAGATTTTGCCCATTATCTCGCTCATGACTCAAATGCACCCTCACTAAATACTTGAGTGCTGTTAGATTGAACCTAACGAGGGGGTTGTAAATGTATTCCTCGGGGATGTCGGCGTTAAACTTTCTCTTTCCTATTTTTTTTTGTTCTTTTTTACGTACACCTTATTTTACTGCGAATTTTTCAGCTAAATTGACGATTGAATAGAGCATTGGTAGAAAAAAGAAGCTTGCAAAGGAAATAAACAAAAGTTTATAGTTTAATGATCCCGTTTGTTACAATTAAAAGAACGATTTGCGGTAATAAGTTGTTAGTTTTATTATAAGTGTAAAGCATTAGAAGTAATTTTAGTTACGCCATTCTCATACTAATTATTCACAATATATAATTTAAGTTTTTATTTTCCCACGAGAGGATTTGCAATCCCGCTCTGAGTTCCTTGATGTATCTTTCTACAAACTAACTCCATGACGGTTGATCACGGAGTCACCAGCCAGACTAGTGCGGGGGAAAATCATGGTTTTATCCATGTTTATAGTTTCGAAGGGAGAATTGAGAGTTGTGCTCATCTTATTTCTTATATATATTTGTCTAGCTAACATCAAGCGGTAATTTCGGTGTAATTAAGCATTTTCCCTCTTGGTTATTTTGATTTAAACTTCCATCTTCAGTGGGAAATATATAGAATGCCGCTCCAATTATGATGAACCATCATTATGTTTAGTAAGAGCTTAAAACATAAAATCAACGAACTGAGGGACAGGAGTTGTCTGAACTCTCTATTATATCGAATCCTTCTACCTGCGATCGTGCGAAGTGTGAAAGCCAATGCCACCTGAAAAAACGACTTCAATGAAAGCAGAATTATGTCATAGTTTCACTGTATCTTACTCACATCTTATTATCAAAAATGCGCCCCGTGTGGGGTCCTCTCGGGTAGATAACTGAAAGGAATGTCCCTCGACCAGCAATCCTTCTCTGATTTGGCGTGTTACGGGAAAGAGGGTCGATCTGGAAATGGGGCGGACCATTGTCGCGTATATGAGCCATATAAGGTAAAACCTATATGAGGCGCTCAAGCTACCGTGATCACAAAAAGAAAGCATAAGCAAGATGTGTGGCTAGCGTAATGATCGCTCCCCTGCCTACTAACAGGCCCTGAAGTGCGCAGAGTCATCTAAGGATATTCTTGCAAGCCGCATTCACCACTCCGGCATTGGTGTACGGGGATCTACCATATGGAGTAGACAAATAGATTTTCGCGGCCTGGAGACGTAAAAAACAATAAAATAAGAAGATCATTTAGCATCATACCTAGATATATTAATGACTTCAAGCGGGGAACGTCATTAAACAATTTACAAGAATCATGAATCCAATTCAAAATGATCTATGAATTTACGCTAAAAGGTGGTGAATCACCGCCCCAATCCTATGTCTACTTTCTTAGCGCTTACACTAAATCTGGATAGTCGTCCCTTACAAACTGAACATTTCATATAGAATTACATCCTACCCTAGATGTGCGAGTGGTATAAGGGTACACAAGAAAAAGGTGGCCATGTCCAAACTCCACTCCCAGAAGTGGCAACATTGCGTCAATTACAATTGCCGTCTTTTTTACATGGAACTTTAAACCACCAAAATGGCGAACATGATGTCATTTATTATTTTGAGATCGCACCAGTGATCACCCTCTAATGGCTGCCGGGACCAATCACCTTGTTTCAAAGCACTGTGCTGACTACATATTTTCCACTGTTAATTGCTAAATTTCCTCTATGTTTCTTATCTTGCATCCTCATAATTAGGCATAGTTTAATTTTCTTTTTTCGCTCCATATGCAATGAGAAGATCTCTAAGTACATACTAAACGTAACCCCAAGGTGAGCGCCAAAATCTGTTGAACCTTGTTTTGATTTGCTTGGCTGGGGAAAATTTAGGGCCATACGCAATGTAGACAAATTCTCGACAACATTTTTTTCTAGTCTCCAAAATTGAAGACTTCCAATGATAATCATAAGAGTTAACAGAACGCAAACATCATTCAATCCCTTCAAAAAATATATACAAAAGAAAAATAAAAAAAAAAAAAGACCCAAACAAAAAGGATAATTAATCATGATGACTGTAATGATAAATATAATTACTAAAAAGAGACAAACAGCATACTGCAGTGAACGGTTAGTAGCTATCGTTCCTATAAAAGGTGCAATTTGCATTTGCATTTTTTCCCAAAGGAGGTAACATCAGAAATTCAAAGTATGAGTCAATGGACTGGCAAATCTACATCACATTCTTTATATATCCATACTGGTCTTATCCATAATTTCCTAAAACAAACATTGGGTAATAATAGACCTGCCGGATATATTTTTTTCACCACTCAAAGAAACTATCGTTGTTAAGGAGGTCACTATGATCTTTATACATAAAAATAGTCTTTTCTGAGATAATAATATTAATAAAGAATCGAAAAACTCGTTGCGTATAACCTTAAGAGAAAATTCATTTTTGATTATCGATATAACTAGGATCTTATCTAGTAATAACCAAATTAAAATAAGTATTTGCTATTCTTTAATGGTGTCTTTCAACATCTGGTTTGTTTCTCTGGTCATATTCTGTCTTTCCAATACAACAAAAATATACATGTAACGAAGGGGGCAGTTTGGACTCTCAGAATACTCTGGTTTACCGACAGCTCTTCAGACTCACTGTGTGATATAGCTTTGTTTTGGTGACCACTAGTTGAATGGCCTACCTCCATTTGGTTGAAAGAGGCAAATTTCAAGCAATTGCTCCAAAGTTTACAGAAGTGTTGATCCCTACTCTCTGTTAAACATACATGGTAAAGTCTTGAGCCAATCTTGTCCATGTTTATTCCAATAAGGAGTTGACTATTGTTGAGCGAAACCTGCTCTCTACTTCGTCAAAATGTGAACCATAAGTAATTTGACATAGTACCTTCCCTGGCAGATTCTCCTTCATATGGATTTACTAAGTGCTAGTATCTAGTGATTTATTGTAGTCCTTGCTAAGGTTCGCCTGCCCGACTTGCTTCTCTCGAGAAATCATCTTGTCAAGATACGTTCTCGTCGTGCTCCCACTATGGTGAATACTTGAATCTTGTCTAAATAACAAAAAAAGCGTGGGGGGCCAGTCATCGCTGTTCTGCGTCATCTCACAGGATCAATCGGCATTCCCGCTTCCTATGTGTGGTGATTTTATTTTTCAAATTTAAAGACGCCCAGCCTCTTGTTTGATCCCACCCGTGGATGTTCTCGATATAATCCTCTCTCACTAAAGATAGAAATGCTCTGATGGATCGCATTCTCTCTTCTGGCATAGAATCTCTAAGGTAGCAGTGGCCGATTGGAGCCTCTTCATTCTGACAAGCTCCCGGAATGGATTCAGGTCTCTTCTGTCGTCGTCGCCCGTCCGAGAAATCCTCCCTGTCCTCTGTCCGGATTGTCTTGCTTGTTTCTACAAATATCTTTCTGTACTTGGTGCTACTCTCGGAACTCGTCAGTCCACTCTATCAAAGTGTCCACCTCCATTTACATTTCTCTCTTTCTCTCTTTCCTCGTGTGGATCTCCCCTTTTTCCTTTGATATGGAATCTCGCGTTCATACGAATATTCTCTCTCCGAGCGATCTTAGCTGCTTACGATAACCAGAATATATCATGAAGCGCGGGATATTAATCTGAAACCGCTGGAGTCTCCTTGAAAATTATTTGGAGACCGCAGGCTCATGTTATATCAGCGTCTCACTTCTCCAGGCGCTATGTACGTCACGCTACCTGAAGCTACCTCTTGTCGTTATTTGTTTAGCTACAGGGAAGTGGTTCAGTGTTTTGCCTTATACTTCTTTTGTTTTTGTACTTTATTTTTTTGGGACTTTTATATCACAAGATCCATGAATCAATCATGTTCCGTTATCTCTGTTTCCACTTCGCATTTATTAAAATCATCAACGGGAAAACAGTGATCTCCAGAGCTATTCATCGCAAGAAAAGTGTCTTGTGATTTTTACCTTGGTTGTCAATGGGAAAACTTTTCTCTCCTCCAGTTATTTTGTTGTCGTTTCTCAATTCTAAAACATCCAGTAAATTACTGACCGCAAAAATAATCAGATCGAGTGTGGCACGAAAAAGTATGGTTTAAATACGAGAGCTACGAGTTGAGATAAAATCTGGAGTTCAGCGGGCCGGCGTCCGGTGTATCCTTCTGTAACGTACTGTACCCAATTTAAGAAATCTCTGTTGTAGAAAGTCATTTATCGATAAACATTGCCTTCTAAATCACCCAGAGTACAAAAATGACTGATTCACTGAACTATGGCTATGGTCCAGGAATGAGTTGTAGAGCATTATTATACACATATAACCATGGAAGATAAGTAATCGTGAATATATAAATTATTTAAAAAAAATGTATTTATAAGCAGTAATATATGCAGGTCACTAAACCAATAATCGGATATACATACACAAAAAATATTCGATATGTGGATGGGGCGCGAATACGGACTCACTAAAACGCGAAAAGGGCAGGATCATGTACCATCGGAGAGGAGTAAAGCATCCTCTGCTGACAACGGTCGACATCGCCGTCCAGCCGTAAGCCCTCCTGAGCGTACGAAAACAAACTATAAGCCACGGGGTTACCAATCGAGTACGGGTCAAAATCTCAATAGCGTACATTAGACACGTCTAAAATAAGAAGGGTAATGAGACAAATCCAGTCAACATATGACTTAGTCGATAAGAGTTTGTATGGTCCCGCAAACAACAAGGTCATTATTAGCGACGCGTAGAAATTTGCCGAAATGATGACTTTAAAACCGAAGATTTCGTTACCCTACAGCGCGCCACACCACTGAAGCAACATTCAAACGATGGAATTTGTAGTGTAGTAGTTGCCTCGCGCTTTAATCAAAAAATCAAGTATCCGCAGGTGGCATTCACACCATTGCGCATCGTATGCAAAATGAGAGACATACACACCATAAAACACGGTGATCAGTGGTACAGGCCACCCCCAGTATACTACAATAATATAGAAGAAGGGAAAGTTGGACGGATTGCAAAGTTTAAAGTCAAATACAGCATCAGGTTCATCACTCAAGCCCCGGCCACAGAAAAGTATAGGGCACGCGTCCTCTGGTAGCAAAATGGTCCTTAAGTAAGTAATCTAATGCTAGCAAAGTATTAAAACAACACAAAGGAACAGTTCTCGTCATACGATACCCCAGGATTAAGGAATAATAAAGGAGTATTACTGTGGGCAGATTTTCTTTAGACACTAGACATTACAGCTAAAATCGAAGATAGGAGTATAACTGGGGGGGTTGGGGGAAAAAAAAAAAAAAAGGGGTAAAAGTTTTATTAAAGAAGCATTTTTTTTTTAAGCAAAGTATGCAAAAATGAGTCACACGTTTTTTCAATTGGACGTTTCAAAATTTGGGATAAGGATAAGGGCCCCTTTTGCTAAGACGGCTCAATTATTTATTATAAATTGTAGCTGTCAAGTCTGTCATTAGAAGTCAACTAGTAAGTAAAATATCCAAATATGAAGCAGATCTCGTCCCGACGAGAAAATGACATCTGATAGTTTTTGTTTTCTGCGATAACAACTATTGACCTGTACATCGTGACATATTTTCATTGTGAGCGTCATAATCGCGTGAAGTGCATGAGGTGTGTGAAATTTCAGCACAGACTTCCCAACATATTCTCAATTCAATTATGTTAAGTGTTCATTCCTGTAAAACGATGTAGATATAAAATATGTATCTTGATAAAAGAGGTAGAATTGCATAAAAAAAATTGAGGTTTAGAATAAATTAGATTTTCACAGGCTCCACGCATACCACAACAGCACGGGTTTTTTCCCCGTACCTTGGGAAATTATTGGTAATGGCCAAAAACCACTACGAACCCATATAACTGCTTGCTAACGCCCATTGTCACCCTCCCGTAGTTTCGATTAACAATATTCAATAGCAAAATATAACCGTGAAATTTACGCTACCGGGGATTAATTTCTAATAGACTACGTAAATACTACAATGCTATAGTCACCATATACACTTCTTTGACTAAACAGGGATTATAACAAATATTGAGCAAATTCAAGGAAAGGGAGAAAATGCATTACCAACACGTGGTCAACCAAGCAAACAGAGAATAGAGAGATTCAATTGGTCACTGGTTTCTCCTGTATGCAACTGAGTGACCACATCCCTCATTTATGCACATAAGTCAAATATTAAATAAAATCTGTTAAATTCTATCATCCAACAAAAGGGTGTCACCATATTTGATGTCAATTGCTATAAGAATCATAATTTGATAGTTAACACCTCATCAAGCATGAACTCAATCACTCCCACTCCTCAATAAACGTGTTAATAACTTGTATTTCTCTACACAATAGTATGGAAAATATGTTCATATTTGTATAACCTATCACGAGAATGTGATCAGAGGTAATTGAGTACAATTTTTTCTGTCATATGCTGTTTTAGTGGTAAAAAGCCACTGCACTTCTTATCAACTGGCCATTTGCATACCTTTTGTATACTATAGGAGCGGTTTCTCTAATCAATAGCACGATTCTTAACTTTTTATAATTTCGTTCATTCTCTAAGAACTGCTTGATGACTGATTGAGTGTGTTCAACTTGTTCAAGATACCTTGGTAAGCCTTGAGCTCCATGTTTGCGTACTTACCTTTTTCGTTTCCTCCGGGGTTTGATAGGGGGCTTGTTATGGTGGATTTCTCTTCCTCATTTTCCCTCACACACTTTCAAAACTTCTTTAGTTTGCTCGAGGTTGGGGATCCGTGGATAACACAAAAATTATAAGACAATACATCATCAATCTAAATTTCTTTTCCCTTAATGAATCGAAGAATACAAAAGAAAAATATACTATTCAATTATGGGCTTTCTGTTTCTTTGGAAGAATTTTGTTTGGGTTGGAAGGCTGTTGTATAAAGAGGGTTTGCATAGAACGGGAAAGCTTAGCAACTTTTGATCTCACTTCATCTCGACCAGCTCGTGACGTAGAATGCTCTGTGTTTAAGCATACTACCTAATTTTCCCCAGGAGTACTGCCTCTACCGTGTGGTCAGGTTCAAACTCCCACTTTTGTAGATTCTAAAATAACCTGACCTAAGCTTAGAAATTTTTACGAAATCGTCCTCATGCGCAAAGCTCGTAGGGCAAAGCATATACTACAAATAATTCATTGGTCTAATCTGTAGTCCAACTTAATGTATGCGTGGTAATTGGCAAATTAATCATTAATCCTTGATAAATATCCTGACAATATAAGTGAAGAAAGAGGCATCAAATAGATAAACGACTAACAGTGAAAACACAACTCATCCTGACGCTGTCCTAAAAATAGAGAGCTACAAAAAACTCACACTATAGCATATGGGCAAAATATCACGGACCCTGGACAAAACTACCAGAGGTGGTCGGCAATCAGGTGTCTATGCGAGTAGTAAAGCAAACCTATTCCCCTCCGAGTAAGAAGCTGCTGTCAAATCAGATTGGAGGCTACAACAACAACATCATTATAACGACCCTGCTCAGTTAGAAAGACCACATCTATCGAACTAGTGATCAGGTATACACCGAGACACAGTCCGGTAGGATTAATTACTCCAGTGTGAAATAAAATGAGAGCACTGCATCCAAACATAAGTAGTATAAATAATGGGTCTCTTACTCGAAAACTTCTACAATCCACAAACAAATCCACGCTCCTGATTATATGAACTTCAATGAGAAATAACGTCATTAATGGGCGGTTAAAATTTCTTAAAATTGTTATTACAAGAATAACCAACCCATTTGAAAGATTTAAATTATGCCAATTTATATTGCGATACAAAAACGGCACCGAATACAGCCAAGTTTATAAATCGTGACTGTTTCCTGAGAGTCATAGGGGAAACAAGAATAACCGATATTTCTGCTCTGCAACAACAAACCTACTGTCTTCTGATTTACAGCCTAGACTTGCATCGAATCATCAAAAAACGTATCTGCATGTAACAAGTAAGAATACTAAGAGGCATGGGCTTGGGTTTCTCTTCGACTAGACTGATACAGATCATTTTATTCAATCTACGCATATCAGTTATCACGTATATTATTCAGACAGTGATCACATTGTTATAAATTTATTGTAGTCTTTGGATGACTCAATGTCAGGGGTTCATTTCCAAACCAAATTGCTGAATGTGTATTCTTTTCTACGACCAAAATTGTGGTATATAACTCTAAATTGCCCTGGCCCTCCCATCCATGCAATAACCTTTGAACAATTATGTGACAGATTTATTTCTTCTCGTTTATTAGTTGATATAAAACAGTGGGGGACCCAAGCATAGAAATCTGGAACTTACAACCTTAATAAGCTTTTGGTGAAATGTAGTTACGGGCGAATTGTACATAAATTAATCAACAAAAATGCCATTGGACCGGTGGTCCTTCAAACCCAACTTTGCTTGCTAGTGACAACGATGAATACACGCATGACAGTCCTTAGATGTACACACATTAACAACATATTTCACATATTATGTCATTTGATATATCCTGACGAACCTTGCAAGAATAAAGGACACCAACGCCTGCTGCGAATCTGACAGATATGGGATTAGCCCTTAGCCAAACACTCAGAAGTATCCTGGTTGACGTTGGTCACTACTTTTACTTATCTTACTCTAATGGCACCGACTTGACAACTCACATTCCTCAATAGATAAATTCACAAAGAGAAGTGTAATGATTGTTTGACTGTAGCTTTTCCGATCTCAATCTGCGGAATTCAATCCTTTCTGGAAAGAAACACCTACACTATAGACTTATCAAGTGTATATAGTTTAGAATGTAGCTATCTAACGTAACTATATCTACCCTGTTTACAGTATTAAATTGTGTGGTTTTAGGTATTTGTAGATATATTATTTTCTCCAAAAGTTACGTTTATTGCAGAGATAAACTAGAAGTAGTCTAAGCCATGGCTTTTGCACTCGTCATTCGTGAGCATAGATTCACACAAGACAAAAGTTCATGCGGATTACATTAAGAGATAGTGATCACTTTTCTTTAAAGCGCAGGCCAAGCTAACATAAACCAAAAATGGTTTTACAAATGTAATGTGTTTCATTAGGTCAAAAGGTAGAACTACTGCGTAGAAAGAGATTCCGATAGACTGACTCGTATAAATCAAATTTCTCTCGTCTTTCGTGGTTATTGACACATAAACCAGGGCAATCATATATATATGTTAATCAATCAAAGGTTCTGACGCGGTCGGTTGCCTTTGACTAAGAATATCAAAAATTATCATTGATGTAACTCGGTTAATTGCGCGCAATACAAATAGGTATTCATCACAACTATGGGTAAGAATCATATGTATGTGACTTATTGATTTGTGTTATTCATTATATATCCCTTTGCTTACAGTGCTATTGGTCAACTTGTTCAGTAGACATAGAGACTATTTGAAATCGGACGGGGAGATAACCCCAGGTATTAGACGGTCTGGTTCGCTAGTGTGATAACTACTTCAGCATACAAATCGCAGGCGGGGCTGGTGACCGGTCAGCAGAGGATGCTTTCATCGTCCTTGGGAACTGGCTGAAGTACTACCACGATACGGCATGGCATCGTAATAATGGAATCTCGGGGACCTGCAAAATTCAGCTTTCGTCGAAAGGTCCGTGTTGCACTTACACTCGAGTTTTGTATGTGAAATGTTGAATCTGATTGGTTACTGATGATACGTTGTTATACTTTGGTTCCTTTTTCGCATTTTATTCACAGTAAGTTTTAGCAATGCGGCAATATTAAAGTCAATAGGCAGTGTCAAAGACTACATATGCCTTTTTATTGACTACTCATAAACATTTCGAAACACATTGTCATTTCGCACACCGGAATATATCATTTCGTTTTTAAGATATATCATGTTCATACTTTTACAGTTTTAGTTCCTGGTGCTGTGTCTATGTTACAATGGGAGATTATTATCCTTACTTTGTTCGGCCTTCAATTTAGCCTTGATGCCTGCGTCGTGTTAAACCATATCACTAGAAGCCGACTGAGAGCAATACCTCAATGGTTTTCGATTTACCTATAGGAAGTGCTGTGTGTTTTTCTGTGATACGGCATTTAAACTTATAATAACAATTTTGGAAATAAGACTCAGAAGTTAGTTGTTGTGATTGGAAGAGGATCACTTCGTAAATTTCAGGTTTCCGTGATTACCCAATTCGTACCACACTTCGGTCTGATTAAACCAAAGAGCAATATTACATGCTTTGCTGGAGTTAGCGTTCTTACCCATTTAACGACAGCCTTTCATATTTCGCCGGACAAGTTTTCCAACCCCACACTTGGCATTGTGCCCGTATATACGTAAGTGTTTGGGTCAGCCGTTTTGCATTTGATTTTGGGATAGTTTACCATGAAAAGAGAAGTTAGGATCTGTAAATATATTTTCTATAGTCTACGTTCAAGTATTTTTAAAGAGATTTACCAAAAAATGCCATCCGTGAAACAAATTTCAAAGCGGACAATTATTTTCAGTGAACAAATCTCAAAGACATTTTTGGAACTAAATTTATTTGTTTCAACAGGCAGTTTTTCTTAAATCGTGGATTCCCCTGTATTTTGAAGGCTAAAATCACATAAATCGCTTCCCTGCATGATTTTCAACTTAATTTTATTGTCAA
>CAJDSM010109807.1:0-11800 GCA_903981925.1 Ostrea lurida
GGTAGGGTGTGACTACTACCTTAAATCATTTGGGAGATTCTTTTCTGCTGTCGTGTCAAACATACGTGTAGATAGGAATCAAAATAAATGTTGTCAATTTCACTATCTAAGAAGGCTGCTTAAATCTTCACACATGTTCAAATTAAAATAAAAACACGAACAACCACTCTCGCAAACGGGGACGTTGCTTTACACACCCTGCAACTACATGTATATAGCTTGAAATGCATTTTTTTTTATTTCAATGTGATCGCCAGTGGCCAGATATCACAGTTGATAGAGCACTTGACTAAAGTTTAAGCGGATTTGGGTTCGAATCCAGTCTGATCCATTGCACTTTCTCCTTTCCTTTTACCATACAAATCAAGTTCTTGACACGAGATTTTACAGAATAAGGATATTGCCACATTGGAATATCAACCAATCCAAGCCTTGTCGACTATTGTATTCGTGCAGTTCCAAAAAATACAATAATGAGAAAAACCAGCCTTAAATGAATAGCTTGGCTCTTGGCACTTAATTATACATTATACATAAATCATTAACTTTAATTCCATCCAAACTTTAATTCTATACATCGTTTTGTAAAAAAGGAGAAGTTAACATCGTGTCAAACGGAATCATAATCCAAAATTGTGTAACACTGGAATCATTTGATGCTAAGGTTTTCACATGATATAGAGTGAAAGAGAGAGGTACGAATTGACTCCAGTGATGCTAAGGTTTTCATAAGATATAGAGTGAAAGAGAGAACGACATCAAAGAGGTACGAATTGATTAAGGGTTCTATGCATCCTATCAAAAAAGTTGACAGTTAACATTGAGGAACATTTTGCTACCTCGATACTGTAACTGCATATGTAGTTAGTGAAAGTTATGAATGTAGATGTGGAGATCACATACCTGTATTTCAATAGATCCAATAAAAAACGAGTTTCTTATGATGATAGTTGAGTTGTAAACATCCAAAAGAAAACTGGAAAATTTAGGTTTCTTTTGTCTTAAGAATGCATCAAATGTAATTTTAAAATAATATTTACGATTTTTCATTCAGTCTCTGGTGGTAGCAATGAACAACTTTGTTCATTTATGACACGACAAGAATTAATGTACTCAGAATAATAAGTAAAACGTATCTATGAAGATAATCTCATAAATGCTACGAGGAATACAGATTTAAAACATCCTTCCTACATAAATCTATACGCAGATGAAAGCGGAACAGGAAAGGTTACGCCCCCTTTTTTTATCAACATACGAATCGTCATCTCCAGGAGCTTCTTATGTCAGCCCGATCCTTTTTATTTCCGACAGAACAGCATGCATATTCATAACTATGGATATTTATTAATGACAAATTGAAGAAAAAGAACAGTGATCAATATTTATAAATACTACAAAAATAATACAAAATTGAGATAACAAAAAAAAAACCAAAAAGTTGGACATGCATCCCCTGTTGACCGGTCGAACCCCTATATCTTTATAAGGTAAACAGAATAATCTGTACTTAAAGAGCAGCCTTACAATTGGCACGTGTATACAACACCTCAGACAGCATTCGATCAAATGAACAACGCGATTTTCAAAAGACACAACTCACCAGTACCAAAACAGATCAGATCCAAATCAGAATTATAACAGTATCAAAATTTTGCAGTATTAATGTGACACTTTTTTATTATCATTGTGCTAAATCGGTTCCTTTTCATTAGTAATACGCCAGATGTGAAAGATCATGTGACATATTTCAGGTTGGTTGCAGCACGCCTTTACGATAAACAGTCCCATTTTCATATACCACTGCAGGCCACACGATATAGTCAACAGTACTCCCAGATCTGGTATAGTTACTGAAAAGTTGTTTGTCCACTCGTTCCCCTGCCTTTGCATCGAAATGAAGCAGGAGGGGTGGATCTTGTACGCTCATCAACCAACACAGCTCAGCACACTGGTTGACATATTTCTTCATCACCTCACCCATGTTATCTATACCAATCTGATTATCTATTTGCTGAAAATAAGACATGTTGATGATAATAGAGCTACAAGACATTACTGTTTCAAAGAAAGTTGATGTCTCCATTTAAAAGATAATTTAATTGTTAACTGTTTATCAAATAATATCAAGTAAATTCATAATGTATATTACCTTTTTGATAAATGTGTATATTTCCATGGCATTATTTTTCTGAAAATTTTTCATCGATTTCTTCAAGGACTGCGATATGGACTGTAAAACAAGAAATGGCATAAATTACTTAATCAGTTCAAATGGTTAAAACGTTCCCTTTTCATTATGAGATAATACACCTTTATGAAATGATAATTTTCTTTACATATTATCTCCATTGTTTAATATCATACCATACAGGCACTTACTTCACCATCGTCATCTACACCTTTTTCCAAGAGGGATATGCTTTTGAGAAATTGTGCCCGTTGTTCCCTAGCTAAACGCTGACATGTTCCAAAAATATACTTGAAGAAAAAGAAAAGAA
The DNA here is from genome assembly GCA_903981925.1 of Ostrea lurida. NCBI lineage: Eukaryota > Metazoa > Mollusca > Bivalvia > Ostreida > Ostreidae > Ostrea > Ostrea lurida. The sequence continues at coordinate 2,502 of CAJDSM010109807.1, forward strand.
GATACTGAAGACTATACAAATAGTGAAAAAGAAATGAACCTCAAATATACATCGAAAAGGTGAATATAACAAAGAGTGACCAATCTCATAAGCCCTGTACGAAATATGAATGGATACAGCAGAGTTGGGACCTGGTGCCCAGGATGAGTAAGCATACCCTGTCGACCTAACACGCCCTTTATCTTCATCAGGTAAATGGTGTCATTTGTAAGACAGCATGTTGTCAGATATGGCGTGTTATATTAGCAAACTAGCTCGTTATATTGACTATGAAATTTATAATATGCTGACTTTCAACGTGACTTTTGAAACCCCCTGAAGTTGTCTTATTACTTGCATACCTGTTTAAGCAAAACATAGGGGATGCTTACTCCTCCTAGACACCTGATCCCACCTCTGGTGTGTCCAGGGTTCCGTGTTTGCCCAACTCTTGTTTTGTATTTTGTTTGTGACTTACGATATTGATCACTGTTTGTTATATTTGCCTTTATGTTTACTAAATGTTATCACACACAATGCCTTTCTGTGTAGCATAAGTCATTACTAGTATATAATTGAATAAATCATAACGAAAAGCGGATTCCTTATCATTTTTACATTAAAAGCTACCTTTAGAGTATTCCCTAGCTGATAGATAGCTTCTCTCTCAGCTACATTCCTCCCCTGTAGCTCTTCCAATCCGTCTGTCCATTCATTATCGTACAGTTCGCCAAACGCTTCCGCCAATTTCATTGGTCGTTTGGTGTCCGATAGATCCTGTATATTAGGGTTGTTGTCTACAACCTTAAGACCCGCTACTTCACTCAATCTAAAATGCAACAAAGAATAGAATTTTCCGCCCGAGTTGCTTTATAATTAATATTTGCATGCTTGGCGAACTATACTGTACGTTACAGCTGGTTACCGTGTAAGAAGCCCTTCCTTTTGCAGTTCTAGTGTTGAAACCTTTTCTTTCAGGCGTCCTTCTTCCGTCTTTAACGCCTGTATTTGTCGATCCAGTTGTTCCATTCGGAACTGGAGTTTTTCGTTCTTGCTTATTTCCTTGCTAACTGCTTTTTCTTCAATTGCAGCTTCATGACACACTTTATATTTCTCAATAGAGCTTAAATAAGTGAAATATAATAATGAGAATGATACGGTTCTGATTTATTCTTTTTTATTGAAACCCATTTATAGATCCTTTATTTACGTGCATTTACTTCTTAATTCAAAAGTACTTACTTTTGTAATGATTCAAGCAAGTCGAACACATCTTCTGTTTTCTCTTTGATTTGCCTAGGCATGCACCCGGTCACGATTTCATCCGTAGTATAGGGACAGTTAAGTACCATCACCCATTGCTCACATTTGTTTCGTTCGTCTGGGGAATAATCTTGAATTTTTTCTTTAATATGAATAAGTTTGTCATGCAGTGTTTCTATCATGCTCTCAAAAAATTTCTTCTGATCTTCATCAACGAAAACCCTAATAAAACAAAAATCTGTTTGTAAGACACGAAGCCCTCGGTGGTAACAAAGAAACAATAAAACAAGATAACAATATTGGCACCAATTCAATTTATTCACTCAAGCCGCATACAATGGTTATCATCTCAATGTAAAAATAGAAAACAGACACCAATATTGAACCAGAAAAAAATTATCATTTTAGTCGTATGAATACAATCATTGTAAAAAAAAAAAAAACCAAACCAAACAATGTGTTTGTTAAAACTTTGTTTATTCTTCCTTACAGCACGTGTGACCGGTCAACAGGGGATGACCATACCACTGACCAGCTGTAAGCCGTAGGTCCGTGGGGGATGACCATACCACTGACCAGTAGGCCGTGGGTCCGTGTCTGTCTATTCTTTATAGAAATTATGAGATTGATCATTGTTCGTTATTCTTGATGTCACAAACGGACCACAAAACATAGTCAACATTCAACACGTTACTTTTTCTCATGTTGAGCAATTGATACTCTATGATCAAAGTGAAAGTACAATCAATACAAACATCACTGATTTTATCGGTATTACTTGTAATATACCAGAAGTGATCATTGAAGAAAGTGACGATTTCTTCGCATTCATTGAAATGATATATCACTAACATAATGATACAATTAAACGTGTCGGTATATGCGTAATATATACTAACCAATCTTTCAAATCTTCATCCATGTCTGATTTATAGGTGATATTTCTAACAACTGCACAGTCGTATACAAGTCTTCAATGGACGGCAGTGTTTACCTTTGCCTATTCACGTGACATTAGTTCACATTAGATAACATCTAATGTCACCGATTAAAGGTACGCACTGGGTATCAAATTTACGATTCTGAAATAAAGTGGATTTGAAGCTCAAGTTTCAGTTAGGTAAATGCATCTTCAAATTATAGACTGAATGACATCACAGTTTATTTAAACATCAAATTATCATTACAAGTGTGAGAGACGCGTTGTGCTTCTACTTGTCCATGCGATTCTACGAAATCAAGTGTTTTCGTTTCTGTAGGGTTGAAATGAATGTATTCTAAAAATAAATTTACCCTTAACTTGGGATTGAAGTTAATGTTAATAGTTGTATGATTTCTAGAAATAAATCAAGCGTATTCACACAAAACATTTAATCATAAACATCGGAATCAATTGTCAATGTGGTCTGCGTTTGGTTCGGGTTCGGTTTTCATAACTGCTTTATGTCTATTCATCCACGAAATACGACAAAATGGGCAGTGTCAGACTATTTTGCGTATTCACACAATTAGTAATTTACTCAAGTGCTCTTGAGTGACAAGAAGAGTTGAGTCCAAACAAGTGAAACGCACGCGCGCGGAACATCACACAACGTGCGCGAAAGAACCGACACACACACCGACACGTGCGTCAGAAAACACACACAGCACACACACACACACACACAATCTTTTAAAATTATCTTTCTGCGTGAAATTGTTCACACTACATATAACTAATTTTCTTACTATAACAATTTTAAAAGATATGTAAATTAAAGTATGAATTCACAATTCAAATATTCGTCCTGGAGAGATATACAAAATGCTTTTCGTCAGTGTGGTCCTATGTAAAATAGTATATGTAGTAACAGAAATATTACTTTCAGCTTTCACCCTTGCGTAAGGTTGTTTTCTTTTTTTAATTCATTATAAAACATTGTGTTCATCTACATTTCAGTTATTTCTCAGATGTTATGAATATTTGAATTATTTAATTTCTATTTCGATGTCTTTATTTTATCAGAAAGCTTAGTAATAGCTACTGTATTGAACGGCGCGGGGGGGGGGGGGGGGGGGGCGGGGGGGGGGCAGCAACAAAACGATGTTGGATATCAAAGATAATAACGCAAATTATGTTTAATTATTTATTTCACATATTGCTGACTAAGTGTAGTTTCCATTTTGAATTAAGAAGAATATATTACTTACCTACACACGGAATTTCCAACAAATAAAGACGATCACATGCTTTAAACTGTATCTAACAAAAACGTGCATTGACACTGTTAAGAATAGAACGTTCAGATTTAGTATACACGGAAGTCACGCTTGGTATAAAGATGGAATCTTGTACAGATGATCTGGTGTTAAGCTACTGTTATAATAGCTATGCAAAAATTCAACAAGGAAGAGAAAACTATTTTGTTGGGTATACATAAATTAACAAGGAAGAGCAGATTCTTTTGAATTTTTCAGAGAATAAGAATGACCAAATGAGGCAGAGGAGAATAAAAGCAACAAGTAATTAATGATTCGTTTCCGTGTAAACTGTTACTAGTATATCCTATTACGCACACTGTTTGTTTACATGGGGAAAATCTTCATTTACAATGTGTTGAAATAGCATCAAATCGGCCAAACAACTTACGTTTGTTCTATATGAATAGTAATATGCTCAATCTAGTAAGATCGTTCATTGCGAAATGTTGAGAGACAAAGAGAGAATTAAAGTTAGTCTTACATGTAACATGCAATCAAAAAGTTATGTTTACATTTTACAGTGTCTGTGTCAGTGAGATGCTTATTTCATTACATTACTGGGCTTCTGTCAATTTTAAATGTGTTAAAATAGCATCGAATCGGCCAAACTCCTTAGGTTTGTAACTTTGTACTATAAGAATAGGGATATGCTCAATCTAATAAGATAATTCATTGCGAAATATTGAGAGATAAAGAGAGAATTAAAGTTAGTCTTACATGTAATATGCAATCAAAAAGTTATATTTACATTTTACAGTGTCTGTGTCAGTGAGGTGCTTATTTATTACATTACTGGGTAGAATGCTATGGCCACATCTACTATTTATGTTGCAAGTATATGTATATTATTTTAAAAATCATATAAAGTCCTACAACGGTATTTTGCAAAATTAGGACTTTATAGATTTTAGGACCTTTATACAAATAATGTTTGGAATTTTATTGCATGACTGGTTTACATTGCAATACATGCTAGAAATGTAAAATTGTTTAAAAATCATGATAAGGGGTATGGATAAAATGAATACAAGTTTAATTTTTAAAATAAAAGAAACAATTCGCCACATCCTCGTTTATGGTTTTTTACAAAATTTAGATAATGTCATAGTAGTTTACATCATATTATCTTTATTTTTGTGCTTTTGAGTATGAAAAATTACTTTCAAAATTAGTAAATATTTTGTACTATAACACCCAACCAGTGTTTTCAGCTTCTCCATCGTTAACTTCACATATTTATCAATAGCTGCATTCCATTATAACCTAAATCTGGTGTCTATGTCTCTCGCCTAATTAGCTTCACAAGAGCTTGCTCTGCGAATGATCAGTTTTCAAAATCAAGACAGGCTATTGTCAAGAGAGTTGATGTCACAGGGGTATCAACAGCCTCGTTTAAAGTCAGCATTTCACAATTTCTTGGTCGTTATAACGGTTTAGTTGCCTATACAACCTGTCATTTGGATCTATTGCTGTCTGACGTGTTTAGGCCGCTCTTTATGCACCGATTTTGACTACGGCTTAATCTTTACCCGATCAAGATAAGGGGCCCACGGTGGGTGTGATCGATCGCCAGAGAATGCTTACTCCACGTAAGCATCTGGTCCCACCTCTGGTATATCCAGAGGTCCATGGTTGCCAAATTCTTAATTTTTATTTCGTATACGATTTCTAAGATTGATCAATTACAAATTATCACTAAGTCATATGTTGACTGATTTGTTTCATACCCTTTGTTAGACTGTCCTTTTCATACTAGATTTGACGACGGGTAACCCCGTTTACTTCGTTTCGACTACAGGCTCACGGCGGGTGTGACCGGTCAGCAGAGGATGCTTACTCTTCCATGGCATCTGATCCTGCCTTCGCTTTTGTTGAAGGTCCGTGTTGCCCTACACTCGATTTTGTATGTGTGATTACGTTTGATACTTTGTTACTTCGCCATTTTATATTGATCATTGTTCGGTATCTTCCCCCTTTCCATAACTGCACGTTGGTGAAGAGGACTGTGAACTCGCTTGCTCCCACTTAAATGATATATTATGCAAAGATGAGTGTAATGACACATATGAAAAACCTATTCTTTCTATGTAGTAATGTACCACTATCACCTCCTTATGTTGTGTATGTCTCCCAGTTGATTCGATACTTAAAGTTAAAAGTTTTCCCTGCAGGTAGACAGAGACAGACAAACCAAAAACTATATGCCTCCGAATCGACATGTGCATGCATAAGGTGCTGATTAATGGTAGCGATAATGTATAATACTATTTAGTCGTTGTAAGGACAATATGTCCGTAGTGGTGCTAGTAACTTGATATAAAATGGCCTTTTAACATGTATGATTGTATTCCATGCGATTAATTTACACCCCACCCCGAAAAATGCATTGATATCGTAATAAAGGATAATTCTTTAAAAGGGGTTGCGAAAGGGGAGTATATTTATTGAAAATCCTTACTATCATCACAAATCTGTTCTTGATGGCAATGCACTGAGCATCAGTTTTTTGTTGTTGTTTTTTTTAAATGTTCGTTGTCTCCAATTTGCCTCTTTAGGTCAAAAAGATTCAAAACATTGCACATGTAATGAACACCACCTATCTATCATCAAACTCAGAAAATGATTTGGCTACTGCAGAAAACGTAATAGTTCTTTACATCAGGTTTTTCTAGAAAAAAAATCATTTTTCAACCCATATTGGCTAAAGGGGTAAAAATGAAAATTCCGAAACCTTATTGAATATCTTTACCTTTACTTTACACCACCAATTATAGATGTACCTTCCAAACGATGAAATCGCTACTTCATGATGTGGAAGTCTAGAGTTCTAGGAAGCAGGAGGTTTTATCTTTTTTAAAAAGTTGTTTTTCGATCCCCAGCATAAAAAACCCCCATTCCAAATCCTTACTGCACATATACAAGATACCATAATTTTTCCAACGATGATTTGGCTACTGAATAAAATATACCAGTTCTCAGTTCTGGAAACCAGAGTTGCTTTTGTAACAAAACATAAGCTTTTTTTACTCTCAGGGTAAAACTGAAACCATATTGCGCATCTACAGGACGACACCTACCATTTTCTAAAAAGATTAATTGGTTTAAACAAGAGGCCCATGGGCCACATCGCTCACCTGAGTGACCTTGGCCCTCGCACTCTATATCAGGAAGCTTTAAGGTAAATGTTGTATTTTGGTCTTTAGAAGATTTTTAATATATATCCAAATGTTAAACTTTGATCCCCTGTTGTGGCCCCAACAAACCCCTAGGCATGATGTTGTACAACTTGGAATTCAATTATATCAGAAACGCTTTCAAATAAATTTCAGCTTTTCCTGTCCAGTGTTCTTATAAAGATTCGCCCCTATATAATCATGTGTAAAAAACTTTGAATGCCCTATTGGGGCCCCATCGTAACCTCCGGGGGTCATGAATTTGAACCAAACTTGAATCTCCTCTATATCAGGAACCTTCCATATATAATTTCAGCTTTTCCTGGCCCAGTGGTTCTTTGAGAAGAAGATTTTAAAAGATTTTTCTCTATATAATCATATGTCAAAACTTTTAAATCCCCTATTGTGGCCCCATCGTAACGCCTCGGGGGTCATGATTTGAACAAACTTGAATCCCCACTATATCAGGAAGCTTCCATATAAATCTGCAGCGTTTCCTGGCTCCAGGTGGTTCTTGAGAAGAAATTTTTTTAAAGATTTTCCCTATATAAATCATATGTAAATACTTTATCCCCATTGTTGCCCCATCGTACCCCGCGGGGGTCATGATTTGAAACAAACGTTGAATCTCCAACTATATCAGGAAGCTTCCATATAAACTCAGCTTTCCTGGCCCAGTGGTTCTTGAGAAGAAGAATTTTAAAAAAAATTGGCCTATATTAATATCAATAATGTAAAAACTGTGATTCCCTATTTGTGGCCCCATTCGTACCCTCGGGGTCATGATTTGAACAAACTTTGAATTCTCGCACTATATCAGGAGCTTCCATATAAATGTCAGCTTTCCTGGCCCAGGGTTCTTTGAGAGTAAAATTTTTAAAGATTGTTCCTATATAATCATATGTAAAACTTTTGATCCCCTATTGTGGCCCCATCGTACCCCCGGAGGTCATTGATTGAACAACTTGAATCTCCACTATATCAGGAAGCTTCCATATAGTTAATGTCAGCTTTCCTGGCCCAATGGTTCTGAGAAGATTGTTTGATGTTGATTTACATTTACTGTTTTACGTCCCACTCGAGAATATTTCAACTCATATGGAGACAGTTACATTTGCCGTGTTGAAGGGCTTGCAAAATTAGGCCTATGATCGGGACTCAGGGCCTGTTGAGCAGGAGGATCTTTCTTCGTGCCACACTGCTTGACACGGACTCGGTTTTTCGGTCATCATCCGAATGACCGCCCATTCAGTCGCCTCTTACGACACGCAACGGGATGCTGGGGACCTATTTCTTTACCCGGACCCCACGGGTCTCTGAGAAGAAGATTTTAAAAAATCGTTCCCTTATATAATCATATGAAAACTTTGATCCACCTTATTGTGGCCCCATTCGTACCCCCGGAGGTCATGTTATTTTGAACAAACTTGAATCTCCGCGTATATCAGGAAGCTCTCCCATAATAAATCTCAGCTTCCTGGACCCAGTGGGTCTGAGAGAAGAAGGATTTTTTAAAAATTTTTCCCTATTATCATATTGTAAAACTTTGATTTCCCTATTGTGGTCCCCATCGTGCCCCGGTCCTCTGTTTGAACAAACTTTTGAATCTCCACTATATCAGAAGCTTCCATTATAAATTGTCAGCTTTCCTGCCCCCCTAGTGTTCTCTGAGAAGAAGATCGTTTAAAACAATGTTCCCTATATAATCATTATGTAGAAACTTTGATCCCCTATTGTGGCCCATTCGTACCCCTCGGGGCATATATTGGAAAAACTTGAATCTCACTATATATCAGGAAGCTTCCATATAAATTCTCAGGCTTTCCATGGCGCCAGTGTTCTTGAGAAGAAGATTTTTAATGACACCACCCGATTTTGCATTTTCGTGATTATCTCCCTTTGAGGGGGCCCTGTCTCATCTTTGAACACTTGAATCCCCTCACCCAAGATGTTCTGTACAAGTTTGGTGAATTTCGCCCTTTTAAGTGGTTCTTTGAGTTAGAAGTCGAAACTGTGAAAAGTGAACGAGACAGAAGGACAGACGGAACTAGACGACGGACAACAGGTGATCAGAAAAAGCTCACTTGAATCTCTTCGGTTCAGGTGAGCTAAAAAACAGAGAAGATTACAGGTTGAAGAAGAAAAATTCGTTGACTGATAGTTCAGTTGACCTCATCTGTTTTTATATCAAGCAAAACGATCTGAGTTATTTCCCTGATCTACAAATTGATTGCTTTTCATGAAATTTCATAAAATATCAGGACGTATCCTGCTAGAATAAGCATGTTGTAACATCACCGATGGTACTAATCAATGCTACTATAACGAGGATACGATGTATGTGTTTTAATTATCACATCAAGTAACTCACAACAAATAAGAACAATTGCTATTTATGGAGATTATTGCAGAATATATATTTTTATACAATATATATATAGGACTCCCCATGGTTTTGTTGATATGATTATCCAACGAGTTGTGTTTTCTTTCCCCGAGTAGTAATCATATCAAACCCGAACTATGGATATCTTTTTTAATCAACATATTTATCCAGACAAGCCTAATGAATTAAGATTTCAATCTCTCTTCTGTTAACCTTGACCCGAATTACCGACGCAACTTTTGCATTACGGCGCTACA
>CAJDSM010109856.1:8820-22864 GCA_903981925.1 Ostrea lurida
GGGAGGATGAGACTGTGATGACCAAAATCAACGTAGAATTCCTAGATTATAGATAGATTAGTAGTTAGGAGTGCAAACATCCTCGTAAATGCTAGGTAAACATCGACCGGTAAAGATTCACTATCAAAGAACATATAAATTACAACTAGCCTTTATATCGCTAACAACATTAACTATTAGATATACACCGGGAAACTTCTATGGTTCAACATTAGGTCAGTTTATCCTATTAAAACGTGAGCTACAACGGAAATTTTTGGTGCGTGCCTATAATTAATCACCTGTCGTGAAACGGGTGAAAAGAGCACTACGCTGTGTATCAATATTTACGAATCAGATAAATAATTGAAACAATTCCTCAGACCATATCTATAATGGTTACGCTTCAGTACACAGCCGTCGAATATCCGCGAGGTAAACCCGCCACCACTCTAACGTTAGAGAGCAGTACATAGAGAGGACAAGAAGGCAGGCTACAATTTACATGATTACAAGCATCGTTATTTCTGGATTCTTCACCCAAGATAACTCCCCTACCTAACTTCACAATCGTTTAACGAAAGAAGAAATTGGGGTTTTTCCGCACATTCTCCGGATCTAAGACAATTTTCTGAAAGCAACATAAATACCTGTCTGTCGTCGTCCTGACATAATCACTTTGAGAAACAGGCCTTAAACACGTCTCTATTAAAAAAGCTAGTCTATAATGGCTCTGAAAAGATATTATTCGGTTCAATATAGAAAGGACGCTCTTTTAATTTTTTAATAAGAACCAAGTAACGAAAATTAGGGACAGGCGCCTTCATATTCCTTTTTGGTGGCGAAAATGTGAATATGTCGCTTGGATTAAAATCTACATATCGCAGTGCATAAGTATGTTTTGACTTTCATTGCATGCCTGATTTCCGGTTCACACGGTCTTCTTAAAATAGCAGAGTCAACGGGATCATCCCATTAAGAAGATTTCGCGCCCGTTTATTGTTATCTAGACTTAACCGGTTTCCCCTATGACAGCACGAAATGGGACGACAAAAGCACAATCAATTGCGTCGGAATTTTCGTGCAAATTCTTATGTCTAACTTGTACTTGAACTTTCATATTCGCAATAAAGTTCCTAATGTTGCTATAGCAAGCTGAGTTTTCTATCTGAGACAACAGTCGACTAGCTAACAAGAGCTAACAGTTCATGTTAAAAGAAAATGTGAGATTGGTTGAATTTTGGTATTAATTTTTCTCATGATCATTTCTGTAGACAAGATATGATAGTGCAATATCAACTTAAATGCTATGTCCATTACATCATTATTCGCGTTTGCCGCTGCTGTGCTTCACCCTTATTTTTACAATAGCACAGAGCGCTTTACTCATATCGATGTAGCACACAAAACAATCCTCTAGCTAGCTCTAACCCATCTACAATAGACGATACAAACTTTAGCACGATAACAATAAAAATAAGCATAAATTAGTGTAATTATGTTCCTTCCAATGTGTGGCTTAGTCACGCGCCGTGTTTATCCCCATCCTGTAGAGTTAAAGGGATCCACACCAACTATATTCCCGATGTTATTATCACAATTGTTTTGATTGGAGAAAAATAAAACCGGCAACTACAAAATAATCGGCAAATGGCGCACGAAACAAATGCCGTGAATCGATACGGAAATTGCAGCAGAGAGAACCATTCGATGTGTAATACTCTGGATATTTTATACTAGGATTAGAGCTAAACTTGTTCATCCCATCTTTTTGATAATAAAATAGATTCTTCAACAAAACATTTTAATCAAAAACGTAAGATAAAAAGTGCTCTCACACCTTTTTTTTCCGTTTTGAGTAAACATGCAGATTTTAACACAATCGATAATTCTTCAAAAGAAATGTTTAATCCTATATTATACATAAAGCCAGAATGTGTAATCAAGACAATCCACACGCTCACAGGAACAGTGAGCTTCGTTCGTAATCATGATAACAACATAGCGGTCGATAACAAACCAGATCGCATAATTAAATAAGACAAGATCGAGTGCAACAGCTCTTGTCGTCAAAATGTGCATTTCAAGCAATAGCTTAAGAGTTGTTGGTATTGTACAATCTGTTTTCTTATTAGTGTTCAAATGTTGTTGATTGTTTATTTCTGTTTGTTTGTGTATTGTATTGATGCTGTGTTTGTGTTGATGTATTGGTTTTTGTATTGTATTGTTGTTTGTATTTGTGTCATGTTTGAAGTTGATATGCAGATTGTCATTGGATGTTGTTTTGTATTTGTAACTTGATGCGTTGCCTTTGGTTTTGTATATAATTGATATGCTTGTTTTGGAGTATTGATGATCTGTTTTGTATTATGTTTGAGTTGATATGATGTTGTTTTCTATTGTGACTCGTTGATTGGATAGTTCGTTTTTGTATATTATGAATCGTGTTAAGTTGTGTTTAGTATGTGTATGTTGTGTTTTGTTATTTGTATGATGTTGTTTTTCGTAATTGATTGTTATTTGTATTTGAGCATGAATGTTGTTTTTGATATTGATAGTTGTTTTGTATTGTACTGATGTTTGTTTGTGTATTGATGCTTGTTTTGTATTGTGTAACTGTGATGTTGTTTTGTTATTGAGTGTTGGTTTTGTAGTTATGTACTTGATCTGTATTGATGTTGTTTTGTATTTGTATTGATTTTATTTGCCAGATTGGTATTAGATATTAATTTTGACTGGTAAATATAATTAGATTAGTTGGTATATGGAATGGGTTTATTAGGTATATGTACGGTGTAATGGTTCTGGTTGTTATATGTATTGTTTGTCATTGATTGTATTGCTAATTGCATTGTTGAAATGGGTTTATATTAATTTTGATTAGTATATATAGACTGGTTGGAAAACGGAATGGGTTTATTAGGTATATGTACGATATAGTAGTATTGGTTGGTAAGTGTATTATATGTTTATGATAGATTTTGATTATTTGTCTGTTTTATGTCCCGTCGAGAACTTTCCACTGGTATTGACACATCACCAGTTGTTGGTGAAGGATCACAGCGTTAGACCTATGTTTAGCGCCCAGGGCCGTAGCTATGAGGGTTCTTTATTATGCCAACGCCTAGCTGCAGTGACACAGGACCTGCGTTTTTAAGGTCATATTTGAAATACCTGCGATTTTCACTTATAAATGCCGAGTGTTTGGTGAAGGATCACTACCTATTTTAACATCTTGCGGCCATGGCACGAGCGGGGTTCTAACGGTTGCGAAGCGAACACTTCAGACAACATTTGACCCAATGGCAGACTACTGGCAAACTAGATCGCTATAACAACCATAAAATTTAAGAAATGCTGACTTAAACGTGACTGTTGAAACTCCTACAACAATACCCTGATTGCAAATAGCCTGCCTCGATTCAAAACCTTATCATATGCAGATAAAGCTTTTGCGAATCGCATAAGTGTATACACACCATTATGCAGGTGATGATGGAAAGTTGTTATATAAATATGGGAGGTTGACGATGGAGAAGCTAAAAGTTGGTTGTTAGTTTGCCGCTAAATCAGTAAATTATCAAAATACGAAGCAGATATGGATGACCATGTGGTGTCTTTTATTTATTAATTGCATGGCAGTTTGTCCAACTTTCATGGAATTGACAATGAGAAAATTATTGCGGGGTTTCAAAGGGAGAAAATAATCAGAGAATATAAGGACGATCGAACCAGATACAATATAACTAAATGTGAAATGAACCATGGAAATCTATCGAATAATTGTACTCAAAAACTGAGAATTAGATAGAATATTTTACCGTTAAAGTGATAATGTTCTACGGACCCGGTCCGTCCGGAGACACAGTCTAACTGAGAATAAAAGAACAAAAGTTTGCGTGGTGAGTTGCAAAAATTGTTCGGCAGTTTCCAATTTAAAAAGTAGTAATCTGACAGTGAGATTTTTCACTCAGACTGTCGGACACACTATTGGAAAACAGGGACATGCTCCCGTTAAAACATTGTAAACAATGTTACTTTTTATGTTATATTATATAGTATTGTTAACATATTTTAACGGAAGCAAGTCCTTTGATTGAAATAAATCTACATGAAAGGACTTAAAGAGAAACAATGACAGAAAGAGGAACAGAAGCAAACACTACAAATAAAAGGGGGGATGTCAATATGAAGGAAATGCATGCAAATGCTTAGAAACAGTGTCATTAAAAAGCAAAACTGGTATAAAGCCATCCATTAATCTGTACACGTGAGAAGAAAGAGTTCTGCTTTTTTACTCTCTCTTTTGAGCCTGCCGAAATGTAGATTTTTCTAGTGTCTGGGATCATCGCCCGCAGGAGTTGAGGTGGAGAGGGGGTGGTGGTGGATAAACCCATCGACTTCTAACCTGTTTCAGATATATTTGGAACTTAACAAAATAATCACTGTAACACACGTTTCCAAATGCATGTATTGTTTTTGACGGCTACAACAATACATCAACCGAGAATCATAAAAAAAATATTCAACGAATCTACTGTATGTACAATGAAAAGAGAGCAATTTCTGTCAGATGAACTTTATTCAAATGCTCTCAACGAGACTTCAGGAAGCCGGTTGTGCAGTTATGCAGTCTAAAGCGGACCGTACTTTGATATTCACTGCTCTTCAAAAAATTAGAAATCAGCATGTTGCTTTAGTGTGTGCCCATTCTTTGATGTTACCCATCCAGCACTTTGTTTGCCGGTGTCGCATAATAAAGGTTCCGGGTTTTTAACGTTCCGGCCGGAACCTTTATGATATCATAAACGTTCCGGTTTTCTCTGTAACAATGGTTCCGGCCTGGCCTGAAGACCATAAACTGAGAATATAAAAGTTTGATAACTTTTGAACTAATTCTGATAAACAAAAGAAACAAATGATAACTGTGTGATTTATTTCACCAGTAAATTTTTACACGAAGTCTGTGGGAAAAGCATGTTATATTGAAATTTCTTTAAATGAAATCCTCTGCGTCTGCCGCCCTCCAGTTTTCCTTGCAGAATTGTCTTGGGAGAATGTTGTGGTGCGTGGTATGACCATACCACAACTGTCTCCTCTTTACCGTAACCAGGCGGTGTACCTGGGGACCAATCAGCTTTGCGACTTGGCTTCGCACGTCGTCGTTTGTCTTACGGTCTTTCTATGAGATGCCAAGTAACCGCCTGAAGCACTTTGTCTTGATTCTTCTGGAAGACTCTACTGTCATCGTCCAACTTTCACATCCATATAGCAGGATTGAAACAACCAGCGATCCAAATAATTTGATCTTTGCTGGAAAGCTGATGTCATTGCCCTTCCAGATCTTGCTGAGTCTTGCTATTGCTGATGTTGTCTTGGCTATATTCTGTTCCTTATCTCTGTAGTGGAGCGGTAATCTTTGGTGAGGGTGGCATCAAGATATCTGAAGGCATCTACTTCCTCCAGCTGCTTTCCATTCATGCAAATCTGTGCAGTGGTGTTGTTTACACTCTTTTCTAACAAACTATAGACAAATCACAGAATGTTTAACATTTGTAAGACCAGGAAGATTCTTGGATTTGAATTGTGCAAATGTCTATAGTATAGTGATGCACACCTTAACGGAATGTGATACAACATCTAGAATGTTCCAAATCAGTAAGCAGGTCACGCTCAAGAAAATTGAGGCAAATCAACATCCAAGAAGCTTTTTGTTTTTATTGCTCCATTGGAACAGGTTGGCGAAACGATATTAGTATCATTGTACCCTCTACAGACTGAAGGTTAGGATGTCTTGCAGTTCTGATAATTTGTAACCAAATTGTCGATGCAAGAGAAACCTTTGAATCGGCAAATTATATCGTATCATCAAATTCAACAATGGATTGCAAACGATCTGGATGTGACAAAATGGGCATGGGAATTGAATAACAACGGTTATCTTCAACCTGACACCCGCACCTTCCAATATTTTGAAAATTATCTGCTGTAAGTTCAAAACTACCGGTAATTGTGACTCAAAGCGACGCAGACGACACATAATTAAGTGTTCTACGGTTGTATTTACTATATATGGCGAGTGCCATGGTACAAGTTGTACAAATGATGAACCCTATCATGACGATGACAATGACGATTATCAGAATACATTATCGGAATTGTGAACAGAAGAAGATGTAGATGATGATTATGATTTTTTTTAATAGTTAAAGAAATAATGATTGAAATGGCATGGCTGGTGGTGATGATGATGATGAAATAACGATTGAAATGACATGGGTGAAGACGATGATGATGACAAGAATTATAATGATGATTTTCTTTATATTTGCTTGTTGTATTGACCTTGCAAATACATGTACACAAAAGTCATTTTCTGTTAATCAAATGCTACTTTAGCGTCAATTTTGATGCAAATAGTAAGAAAATCATCGACCTGTATTTAGACTGGATTTACTCGAAATGTACTCCATGGAGTTTGATGGATTTGTGAATATATACTCTCTAGGCTATGATATGCCCGATGAGGTAATGCAATCAGAAATTCTGTTGCAATTAGTTATAGTTTGACCCCTTATTTGCACTGCATGTATTTTGACTGGAATAACTCTACCTACTGAGCTACCGCGACTGGTCAGATTTTGAATGTTAATTGGTCCGAATTAAGTTTGTTCTGTAGAATTGTTTGTTTTGTGTTGTTTGGTTTGATCGAACTTTTCCTATTACGATATCATTATTCAAGCCGATGTTGCGATTTAGCAATTTAATACAAACACAAATTAAAGAATGATTTCAAATACAACTATTATTAAACATTAATTAATTGATTTCATTATAATCACTTTGATATTTTTCTTTCAAATTTATCTTGTAGTAGACATCTAGATTTCCGGATTTAGTAGCACTCTTCTCATCACGTTCCTTGTTTCTAACTCGCTTTGTATCATATTGTGATCGGGTTTTTAAAAAAAAAAATATATGAAAATCTTTTATGCCGTCATTTTGTTATCAAACTAAATTCTCAATCCAGTTTTATCTGTATTGACAATGAGCTTATATCGTTAATCCTTCAAGTGTGTGGAGGATTCAATAATTTATATACGTACATTAAAGCCCATTCTAAATCATGCGCATTATTCTAATAAGATCTTATTACTTATTATTTATATACCTGTACATTTTCCGGTTTGGTTTGCTTTACGATTCATCCATAAAAAACCTACTGCCTCCTTTGTCTCTCCAGCCTCAGACAGCATGACATGTCCCTATGTATAGAACTACTAATAATCTGTGTAACGTGCTGCAGTCCCTGTTACAAACAAATCAATGTTTACTGTATGTGTGCTATAATAAAAATTAAAAAAAATGAAGAAAGATAGATAGATTCCAATTCAGCATTCCTAGCTAAGTTATAATATCAAGATGCAATGTTAAAACTTAAATGCCCCCGAAAGCGCCTATACTGCTGAAAGACAATTATACATGATATATGTAACATTAACACGATAATGACTAAGTTGGACTGGAGTCAAAACCCAGGTTGCAAAATTTACAATTTTTTGCTTTTCTAAATATGCATTTATAGTTTTACACCATATCAGCAAACTTTAAAAAGAAGTCTTTCAAATGATGAACACAGTATTCAATATAATAATTTTGGCCTCACCCTGGAACCTAATTCAGAATGATGACATTAACAATTTTGATATTCCTCAGTATCTTTATTTGCAATTAAGCATCAACAGCATTAAAATATTTTACACATATACACTATATCTACCAAGTTTGACCATGCCCTGGCGTCAGAACCTCTACCCCAGGGATCATGAAATACAATTTAAGTACAGATGCTCTTTATCACTATCATTTTCAAGGGGTTTTTTTGATTTAGCAGATTTATTGAAGAATATTTTGATGGTCCATGAATGGCAGTTTTTAACATGTCCCCTAAGCCCCCGAGGGTGCGGAGTACTGAAATTTACAGTTTATGTCACCCTTGTCCTAAATATACTGAATACCAAACTTATTTAAAATAAATTAAATGGTACATGAAGTTAAATATTGAATTGTTAGCATACCATTGAAAAGGTCAGGTACTACCTGGTATTCAATCACTGACCATTCTGTCCGCACCCCGATACCAAAACCCCTACCTCTGGGATCATCAATTTACCATTTTGGTGAAGGACTATCTGCTCATCATAAAAGCCTACTCCATCAAATAACATTAAAGAAAATGCTAACACAAACACTATATATACCAAGAAGATGAAATTTACATGTAATATTTGCCCATTTTTGCCCCGCCCTTAAAGCCCCAGGGGTGCAAGAGTCCTGAAATTTACAATTTATGTTCCCTTTGTCTAAAAGAGGGTTCATAACAAATCAATTTGAAAAGAGTTGGAACGGTAGTTATCAAGAAGTTAAACATGTTCCATTGTTAACACACGTCGTGCGATCAATTGCAATAGGTTACTTTAGTTTACTCTGGTGACCTACAAAAAAAAAGAGAAAAGAGTAAACCCTCAAAGACGCTACATCAAAGAAGTTACTTTGGCATAATAGTACTAAACTTCAATAATCATGACAGTTCCATCGTACGACTCTAGGCCTAATAATAAAGATTTTGAAGAATATCTGATACCCTTTGAAAATGAATCATGCACCGATAAGTAAGACACTTAGTATCAAATATTTTGTGATATGAATTTTAATGGCTATGCGACACGTTTATTTAGCGTGAACATAGAGATAAGACTCACTACGGATGCTTAACACAAAGACCAATTACAATAATCGATCTCTACCAATCATTTAGACCTGCCTAACATTCTACTTTTTAAAATATCTATGAAATAAATGAGATAGGTTACAATGCAAAAATTTCCTTGAAGGTTTCTACATTACATCGGGCAACATCTTTATTGGATTCGTGTCTAACAAAGAATGAACAATTCTTCACAAGATTTTGAATACACGTCACACTTGTAAGATATTGAATATACATTACAGNTACAAAAACACAAGATCTGAAATATATTGATTAATTAAGTATAAAACTTGAATNGATATTGTAGCGTGAAACCTAATAATAATATGATAACTAGCAGAGGCGGCTGAATCCCCTCCGTTAACTTTCCGAGGACCTGTAGATTCATATGATTACGCAATGGTTGAGACTACTCGTCCTAAAGGGATATGGACACGTTTCGAGCTAAAAGGAAGAGTATTGATCACACTAGAGGCTAAATAAAAGGTTTGCTGGTGTTCAATTTACATTACCTTTGAATAGCATCTGAAGAGGTGAAGATTCGGCCGTGGTCTTATCAGCAACTCCTAATCCTTGAACTCGATCCCATGCCAACATCTTGCTTAAACAATGCCGGATAGTCTAAATTACGTCTAGTAGACAGACAGTCATTAGACCGATCCATCTAAGCCAGTCGATCGTTCCAACATTCTTTCAAACAAAGCCGTTGTTCGGCCCTCACTCAAGAAAGCTGGGCTGATCCAGAAGAAGTATCTAGTATAGGACCTGTCTCCAACCTCCCTTTTCATTTCCAAAATTTGTCGCAAAACGTGCTGGAGTTGCCACTTTTAGAGTTAAATAAACCTTCACGACAATGTACAGCTCAGAGTTACGTTCTGTTCACTCGACTGAAACGGCTATATTCGAGTCCACCATGACATATTGTCGCAGCATTGGATTGCTGGTATCCAGTGTTGGCATTTAATCATGAGAGACCTTTCGGCACCTTGTATTGTCATTGATCGATTATTTTCAAGGAGAAATGTATTGCAGGGTTACTAAACTGCTTAGCTACATTGTAAAGCACAGTATTACACCAACAAAGATTCAGGAAATTAGGCAATGACCGAACAATTATTCCAAGATCAAACGAACAAATTCTCATGGGGAAAACCTGATGTTTCAGTCTGCGTGTGCATGAAAATGAACTTGAACTTGCATTCAAATTTTGGGTGATTCTGTTATTGGAAAAAATTCAGCTGAAAAATAGAATCATCTATGTTCTTCAAACAGTTCCTTCTATGGAAATGCTCTTCGAGCGATGACAGAAAATTCGATGGTATTCCATTAGAGGTTGTTTTTAGCCAGTTACAGTTTCCGAGGTGGTGATATCATTCGATGAATGCGCCAAACAAAGTCCTGCCAAGTAGACCCGATACCCACTAACTTTTGAAAAATCAATGTTTGGAGTGTCGTTTTCCCCAATTTATCGCCGAAGATAATTATCAAACAATAATCTTTTTCAGAATCGACGGTGTCAACGATATTCAAAAAGCTATTGTACGCCATTAATTAAGCGTCGAAGGACTTGACAAGGAACGAATTAAAAAAATACAGAACCTGTTTTTCAAACTTACCTTTTCTTCTAAAATATTGGAAAAAGCAGGTGGCAGCTAGACTGTGTGAAAAACCACATAAAAACTTACCAGCTTCACCGACCAGCGTGGCAATCGGCCTTACCGAAAGTGGTCACTCAGACTAAAACGGCTCTATTAGCGGGTGCACCACGATCTTACCTTTGTGGCACTGGACGGAAAGCATGTTTCACTTCATGATGCTTTGAAATCTGTCAGCTGCTTTCGATGTTACTAGACCCACAAATATACTAATCGAGCGTATGAGTACGCACTTGTTATCACAAGGACCAGCTCTTGTCTGGATAAAGTCTTATCGATATCCTGATCAAGTCAACAAATATGCTGTTGACATCAACATTGTCCAAGAGAGTTCACGACTTCACTGTGGACGTCCCACAAGGTTCAATGTTTTGGGACCATCGTCTATATTGCATGATTCATCCAAACACAATTCGGAAAGTTTGGGAAGCTAATGATATGTGTTATCAATTGATTAACGCAAGATGACACTCAAAGTAATACCTGAATCAAAAATCCGCAAGGACAGCTTGGATGACATAACGAATAGACTGAACGGCTGTCTTTTCTGATATAAAAAACTGGATAGCAAAACAAACAACATACTGGAAGCTGAACAGGAAAAGACACTTTCATCTTCCCCAAATACATAAGTCTCTAAATGATTTTACTGGACGTTAATCTATCTGGCTTTTGGGGATTGTCAGTACTAACGCCGACCTTGTGTTAAAAAATCTTGGAGTGTTTGAAGCAAACTATAGTAGGTGGAGTCTGTTTCAAAATAAATTTCAATGACTAGATCCTGTTATTTCCATCTCGTAAAATCGGTAATTAGAATAAGATCCTTTTAACAGAGGATGCTATGAAAAAAAAAAAGAAAGAAAAACACTCGTTAGAATCAAATTACGATCCCGAGCTTGATTATAGGAAAATGCCTTCTTAGATGTGTGTAAAAATTCCGTATCCTGCAAAAGTTGTCAGAAAGTACAATAATACTGCTGCCAGGACTTGTGACACGTTTCGAGAAAAACTGAGCACATTACACCGATTTCATGACGTTCATTGTTACCTGTGGCGTATCGACGAGGTCATAAAGCATCATCTTGTACACCTTCAAGGCTCTACAGAAAACAGCCCAGTACTACATCCAGGAATGGTTCAGGTCTATCGGCCGAACTCGGACACTACGGGTCTGGGGATTCGATTTGAGCCTTCCAAACCACGCAACTCATATAGACGTTATGGTGATAGAAGGCGTTCGAGTGTCCCCTCAAGCCACACTGTGGAACTGTCTGCCCAATAAGATCTTCGGTTGAAGTATTCGCTTCCTGTTTTCAAACAAAAGCTTTTAAAAACATTCTTTTTAAATTTGCCTCTTGCATTTATGATGAATTTTACATCGCATCCAGTTGTTTTATTGAAAAATAATGTCGATCTTCTATTGAATGTTGTTAATGATTGTTTTATGTCTTGTTCTTGGTTTTTATTTTTTACAGTCCATTGTTTTACTATGTTAGCGCTTTAGGTGTAATCTGATTATTTGGGCGCTATATAAATAATAGAATAATAGAATAATAATAATAATAATCATTCCATTCTCATGCAGACTCTTAGAACCTGGGTTTCGGATTTCTTTGGTTCGGCCCTTCTCATGGATCATGGTCATATCTTTCAGGAAGACCCAAAAAGTTGCCATTGGTCTACTCTTTCCATTGACTATCATCTAGGAATGTGGTGTACCTCAAGGGTCAGTCCTGGACCAAGAATTGTATCCATCTTTTCCAGACCTAATTGGACAACATTTGCTCTGGTGAACAACATTTCAACATCACCTGCTATGCTGATGACACCCCAAGCTTTACCTACTTTTTAAACCAAGACGGGATAATGCCAGCTTTTGAAACTCAAGCGTGCATTGAAAGAATAAAACAGGGATGTGTGCAACATGCGTAAAATCAAACCAAATAAATACGGAGTTATATTTTTTCTCCCTTAAACAACACGTCAAAGATTACCATCTTATCATCGAACTTTCAGTAGTAACATCATTAGGGAGTTGGAGCTAATGTGAAAAACCTGGGTCTAGCTTTGACAAAGACTGCTCAGCCTGCAAAAGCACGATTTTCTCGGTGCTCGTGCATCGCTTACCCACCAGGCATTCAAACATTGGAAAGAATAACGGCCACTGAAATTACGATAATGCGTGCAAGACCTTGATCTGTGCTCTTGTGACATCGATACTTGATTATGCCAAATGCACTACTCTATGATGGTTAAATTCAAATGAATTGGCCAAATTGCAAAAGATACAGAAACACAGCGGCACGTTCCACTTTACCTGGTACCAAAAAGGAGGGAACATATTAACGCCAGTTCCAAGACCACTACACTTGGGCTAACCAAGTTGCACAACGCATTGAATACAAATTCTCCTCCATACATACAAAGCAATTCCACATTGCGCCGCAAGTATATCAAGGAACTGATTCACATTTACCCAACCTGGGCGATCTCTAAGATAAAAAAAACAAGCAGGCGCTGTGATAAAAACAAAAATTTTCGAACATCCACGTATGGCAACAGACGATTAAATTGGGCTGTAGCATCCCTCTGGAACGTGTTTAGCATCACATCTTCATCAATCCTCAGTGCACACTATTAAGAAAGATCTTATAAAACTCATTTTTAAGAGGCTTTCGGTTTATAGATATTCAAGTTAGACTTAATTATTGTTTTTTTTTTTTTTTTTTTTTTTTTTTTTTTTTTTTTTTTTTTTTTTTTTTTTTTTTTTTTTTTTTTTTTTTTTTTTTTTTTTCAATATACTTTCAGATCTTGTGTTTTTGTAATACATTTCATTATGTTTCAGTTTTATTCATCGCATTTCAAAATTCCTAGCCATTCAATTTTCTTTTATCCTCATTGTGTTTCTATGCATGGTGTGTTTTTTTGGTTTTTTTTTTAGGTTTTTTTTCTTCATTTTACATTTATTTTAATTATCGATACAAATGTACAGCCTTACTATCATATAAGGCCTTTATAAGTGTTGTAAATAATAATGAATAATAATAAGAGTCTCAGGAGCCAATTGAGATGTAGGTATCGATTTCTCAGAGCTGTATTTACTTCTTTAAACTATTGTATATTGCCATGGACACGTTTGAGCTAAAATGTTGATTTTTAGATTTCATTTTTAATGTTTAACAATCGTACGTGTATGTATTTCTAATGGTCAGCAAATTTGAACATCATTGTTGAGTTTCAAGTAGACACAGCACTACAATCTTGCAATGTAAACAAGGCTCGAGCCTGTTGTTTTTTTTTCTACATGAAAGATTGCTTTCACAGAAATTACTATGTATAAACAAAATAAATGTGCAGAAAACACTAGAAACTATTTAATGCTGTTCAGAATCTGTTTCAGAATGAACTTGTAATTTGAAAAAAAAGAATCGCTTTAAACGGAAACGTTTATACTAGCCATATTCAGTATAGGTAAACAAAAACACATTGGCTCGAGCCTTGTTTACATAAGCGAAAGAATTGTAAGTGCTGTATTCTCACATGTAACTCACATAAAATGACGTTCAAGTTTTGCTTGCGATTAGAATATCCTAGTGACATGTAAACATTTTAAATGAAAATCTGTAAAATCTAAACATTT
>CAJDSM010109860.1:96-13155 GCA_903981925.1 Ostrea lurida
GTACCCATGCCTTTGACAACAACAAAGCCTATGGAAAGACCACAAATGAGATCTAAGAATATATTTCAGTTATCTTGAGTGAAATCTTTGTTGTTTATTGAATATACAACTGCTAATATCATTATTAATTAGTTGGATGCTCATATCCACCTTTACTATTTAAAAACAGTTCGGGAAGTGGTTCTGTCAGCGAATCAGAGTCTCGATATGGTCATTGTATTCTTAGAGCAGATTCTGTCAATGCACAACTGATTGTCAAACTTCTTCATATACCAGGAGTTCAGTTAGGAATTCAGTCTGTAAATCCCGAGAGAAAATACGATCTAATGCAGAATCGTGACAAAACGTTTCTTGATACAATCTTCGAAGTTGACGGGAAAAGATTTGAATAATCTTTTTAAGTTCTTTTGTCTATGTCACGCCATGATACACGGTTCTATCCTGTGCTGAACCGAGCCTTAAGACAAGGCGGGTGAGTGTGAAGAAAACCCGGTGTGGGCAAGAAGTGCAAATACCCGGATGCAAATTCCACCTTTTTGACTATCCCTCCTCTGAAATTTCAGAAAGCAAAGTATTCTATCGCTGAATTTCAATGAAAACCATTCCCCAATATTCACATTCTTACCACATCGCCTAAACTTTTCGGTTTACACTGGAGGCATGTTGGACCAAATGAACATTTGTGGACGACGCGGTGAATTTTGCATGCGCCAGTTTGACATCTAGTTAGTGTATTGAGACCCGATAGCAAAGATCGGATACTAACGTACAACTATTAATGTGTGATCAAATTCCCATCCTAGGACCCGATCCACGCTGATACAAAGAGCACTAACCCTCGAGCAACGCGTACATGGAAAAAGGACCAAAGGAACAGAACTTCTGCATTAATGTTTAGAGACCTTTTTTTATACTTTTTATCTCCGGAAATAAGGACACCCTACAGAAAAATCTGACTATCTGGCTTCATATTTGGAATTTTTACTTGATATTTGACTAAATGGCAAGACTTATTATCATGATAAGAGTGATACTTTAACTTTGCAATCGTTAACTTTCCCTTTCTATGTAGTAATTATACCACTATCACCTGCTTATGGGTGTGATATCATCCCAGTTGGATTCGATAAGCGCAGAGCATTGTTATAGCGTAATGAAGACTTTTAAAGCGAGGGCCACTTAGCTAACGAAAAAAGTTGATGTTGCAGGTTATAAGAAATCTCGTTTAAAAGTCATTTCGCAAATTCTACGGTCGCTATATGACCTTGTTTGCGATTACAAGTTATCACTAAGTCGTATGTTGACTGACTTTGTTTCAATAATACCCTTGTGTTAGAGCTGGTAAATTTTTCTACTGAGATTTGATACGGGTATCCCGTTTACTTTATTTCGACGACTAGGCTCACGGTGGGTGGTGACCGGGTCAGCAGAGATCTTATCTCCATGGCATCTAATTCTGCTTCGCTTTGGTCCGGAGGTCCGTTTGCCCTCCACTCGATTGTATGGGGTTTTTTTTGGGGGGGGTTGGGATTTTTTTTTTTTTTTGGTTTTTTTTTTTTTGATTATGATTACGTTTAACAAGATGTTAACTTGCCTTTTATATAAATATAATCAGGATTATGAATCAGGATAAGAGACTCACAAACTCAACAAATGGCACATCACCGAGATACCGTAAAGGAAAGGAAAAAATCATGCTTTGTATCATTGGTTTATTGTAGATCATCACACAGTTGGGCGATCCAGACATTTTTATAAGGGAGTGACTGAGGGAGTACCATTAAATTCTGAGTTTTCAAACGGGATTCTACCTTAAATTGGGATATTTTTTATTCCTTTTTACGGAAATTTTTTTACGAAAGAGGAGGGGGGGTGTTCCAAACCCCACTCCACCCCACCGCAGCCACTCCCGGATCCGCCACACTGGGTATGAGATGTCTGTTGCACGTCAAAGGTATGTGAGAAATGTTCAGTGAATTTAAAAATTGAAATTTCCACACAACGTCTCTGAAGTAGAGTATTAGAGCATGCCTTTGGGTTTCTTAATAGATAATATTTACATGTATGTAGTCTTGGGAGACATGTCCCTTTCCAACAATCTGTTGTATTTTACCTATGGGCATTAATTGTGCCTTATTCGCAAGACTTATTTTTAATATTCTACGGAAGCAGAATTTGTTTCCGAGACTGTTACGTGGATAAAACAAAAAACTGCCGTGTCCTTCAACCTTACTATAGGTATAATAGACGATGTCTATTAATTAACAATCATAATTTTAACAATTATGTCATTTGATATACATGTATCCTGTATGAACTTTGAAATAGAGGACACCAAAAATCTGGACAGATGTGGCTTCATATTTGGTATACTTTTTACTTAATATTGATTAAATGGCAGACCTGACAACTACTTATATCGATAAACCCCGTGATGAAAACTTTGAACTTTTGCATTGTCAACTTTCCTTTTTTATGCTAGTAATGGGCACTATCACCTGCTTCTGGTGTGTATGTCTCAACTTTAATTCGATACGCAAGAGGCATGCCTGGTATGATGATTTTTAAGGCGAGGCCACTACTAACCAAAATTGATGTTACCAGGGTTTATAACGAATCTCGTTTCAATGTCATCAT
Source organism: Ostrea lurida (assembly GCA_903981925.1). Classification (NCBI taxonomy): domain Eukaryota; kingdom Metazoa; phylum Mollusca; class Bivalvia; order Ostreida; family Ostreidae; genus Ostrea; species Ostrea lurida. The sequence continues at coordinate 2,734 of CAJDSM010109860.1, forward strand.
TTCGCAAAATTCTAGCGGGTCGCTATAATGACCTTGTTTGCGATTACAAATTAAAAGTCATATGTTGCTGATTAATTTTCATACCCTTGCTGGTTAGACTGTTCATTTTTCATACTTAGCTTTGACGCCGGGTAACCCCGTTTACTTTGTTTTCTACTAAAGGCTCACGGCGGTGTGACCCGGTCAGCAGCAGGATGCTTACTCCTCTTGGCACCTTGACCCTGCCTTGCTTTTGTCGAAGGTCCCGTGGTTTGGCCCTAAACACTCGATTTTGTATATGTTTTTTGGTACTATATGATTACGTTTGATCTTGTTACTTCGCCATTTTTATGACCAATAATCATTACAATGTGCAATTTACGCAAAGAAATGAACTTACTTTGGTAAGCAGATTTGAATTAATATAAGGGATTACTTTAAAAGACTATCATATCTTTCAAAGTGTTTGACAAGATGTTCATCCTGATTAATGTGAAATGAACTACTGAGATGAGAATTACCCTACATACTACAGTGTGGATAGCAAAATATAGATCTTTACACCCTCATCCCCACCCCCACCCTCACCCCCCCCCACTGGTTGAATTAAAAAATGGACCATGTGAAATCCCCAGTCAATTAGAATAGACAGAGGGGGTGTGGATAGCATAACATGAATCTTATCTTCCATCTCTAGTGACAAGAACACGCACCTACTCCCCCGTGTGAAAAAATTAGACTGAATAAAGGGTGTCATATGTTCGAGTCGCAGTTGGATGATCCACTCTTTATATCCTCATGTTGCGGGAAAGCAAGTTCCGGGTCAGCTCAGGTAAGTCGTTTACGGGCTACAAACTCCTGTTGTTATTCGTAAGGAAAGTAGTCCCGGAGAATTGACACTGGGTAATGGAGTTTTTAAATGCGAATGCGCGGATTGTAAAAGTCAAGCTTTCTCTGTAAAAAAACCACCCAAAAAAACCAAAAACAGAATTGTTTTATAATTTATCGATTGATTGGTATATTTTACGGTTTCCGTCGAGAATCTTTCACTCATATGGAAATGTCACACTTCGTCCGGTGAAGAGCTGGCATAATTTAGGCCTGCTCGGCACTCCAGAGGCCTTTATGCATTTGCCTGTGACACACGGTGGGATATCGGGGGGTTCGGTTTGCGGTCTCCTCCGAGGACGCTATTTAGTCGCCCTTTTAAGACAAGCATGGGATACTGAGGACCTTTCTCACCGGTCCGGGGTCTTATTTCTCAAAAAGTTATAAATTGACCATAATAGACTTTTAAATTGTTAATTTTGAAAAAACTACATGACCATCGCGATGCACCAATGTTTATTATAAATTAAAACAACGAACATAAGCCAACATCAAAAGGGAAAAAATCAATCCATAATAATATAAGAATTAAAAAAATATGATAAAACTTAACCACAAAAAAGGCGAAGGTAACACGTGTAAAACGTAATATAAACAAAAAAGACCCATACAAATCGAGTGTAAGGCAACACGGACCTCCGACAAAAGCGAAGGTAGGAATCAGTTCATGGAGGAGTAAGCATCCTCTGCTGTCCGGTCACAACATATAAATCCCGCCGTAAGCCCTGTAGTCGAAATAAAGTAAACGGGATTACCCGCAGTCAACATCTAGTAGGAAAATATCCGTCTAACCAAAGGGTATGAAACAAACCAGTCAAACATAATGACTTAGTGATTGTAATCGCAAACAAGGTCATTATAGCGACCGTCAGATTTGCGAAATGAATCGACTTTAAAGACGTGAGATCGTTTTTAACCCGCAACTTCAACTTTTTTGTTAGCAGTTGGCCTCGCTTTAAAAAAAAAATCCAACATACGCATAGCATGCTCTGCGTACGATCAACTGGATACAATACACACCATAAGCAGGTGAATAGTGGTATATTACTACATATAAATGGGAAGTTGACGATTGGCAAAGTTAAAGTCAATCACCGCTTTCATATAATGTAGTTGTCAGTCCCTGCCATTAGGTCAATGTTAAGTAAAATATCCAAATCTGAATACAGATCTGTCAGATTAATGCGTGTTCCCTTTCTATCGGTTCTTTCGGGTATATCAAATGGCATAATTGTGAATTAGATTGTTAATTGATAGCACGATGAAATCAATCTATATACCTATATGTAAGGTTGAAGAAAGGCAAGTTTTGTTTTTATCCGGTAACATTTTTGTCAAATTTACTTTCATATGAATATAAAAATTACGCCATATATCATTAATTCCATTCTGTCGACCAAATCGAATTCGTTGGAATCTCAACTTGTTCAAATCAACATCAAAGACAATAATGAAACGAACTTCACATATAACGACCGAAAAGACGACGAATTGGAAGATGCATAAAAGCCTTGGAACACCATATGACGGATCATTAAAAAGGGGCCCATTGTAGAACTCATAAAACAATTGCTAATGAATCGACCAATCTACAACTGTTTCATTGTAGTCCGCCAAATTCAGAGGCATATCGGCTGAAAGCAATCCATTAGGAGACGATCACAAAAGATAATTTCATGCTCCTCCCACAAAACCATTATTTAATCATGTTTATCGTAATTTCACGGAACATTTTGTTTGCTCTATTTGATAGCGACACAGAGCGGCCCGAAGAGCTCTAATGGTAACTGTGATTAGTTCCACAATCCAAAGCTTTCTGTTGAGTAACCTCACATGTAAAACATCCTGGCGCATGGCGTTCCAACGATCGTAAGCGGCTGCGTTAAGATCCGTAACGGCTACGTAGGGCTCGGTAGCGCTATCGGATCTTGAACGGCAATGCTAGGTTAGTCCCTGACGTTAGCGAAAACAAAGCGTTATTCAAATACAGGGCTGGCGCTTCAAGATACCTAGATTTCTAGCCTAGCGGCTAGGCTATATGCCGCTACGATCTTGACGCAGCCCTGGATCGTTTTACATCTACAGCGCTCAAAACAGTGTGTCAGGGGGCATTTAGACTCATTCCAACACGAAGACCAAAAATACCGAATTAGGACAACTGGTTAATACTTCAGACTGGATGTTAAATCGCTGAAACTTTCAGTATCCACATTTAAAAACCTCTATTTCCAGAGCTACAACATAAGTAACATGAAAAACGATATACCTGTACATGTATACATAATGTTTCATAATTCAACTGATAAAATGAGATAATTGACCTATGATGTCAGACTATTCTTCCTTGCACAGATTACAAAATTCATGGGAGTCAATTAAAAAATCCATTCGGATATCAGGTAAATAATTTTCAAGTCATGATATGCTACAAAGACATATTATCAGTAACAACTGTATTTCTGAATTTATTCACTTCAATAATGAATTTAACTGAACAGACAATTTGGTTTAACGCGGAACTAATGGTGGCTGGTGTGGATAAATCTATATATATAAGTTACACTAAATAGAGCATCGGTAAACTATTACTTTAACAGATATACTTAACTAGTTCCACCGCGGTCCTTATAGTTTCCACCGTCCTTAATACAATGTGGTTTCCAACCCGTTAATTAATAGTTCCACCGTACGTAATTAGTTTCCACCCGTAACCCGCTACTTAATAGTTCACACAACCTATTTAATAGTTCATATCCCGTACTTTAATAGTTCCAACCTATTTAATTAGTTCACCGTACTTTTAATAGTTCACCCGTACTTTTAAATAGTCCAACCGGGTACACGGTCCGTACTTAATAGTTCAACCGGTATTTTTTCACCCGTACTTAATAGTTCATCCATCACCCGTCAATAGTTCAACCCTACACCCGTTCTTAATCAGTTTTCACCCGTACACCCGTATTAATTAGGTTCCCCCGTATTAATATTCCACGCGTTACTTATAGTTCCACCGTACTTAATAGATTTCGCCCGTACACCCGTACTTAATAGGTTCCACCCGTAGCACCGTACTTTATAGTTTCATACCCGTACTTAATAATTCCACGCCGTACTTAACTAAGTTCCACCCGTACGTGTTCTCCTCAGGCAATGTTTCGACATGTCGTGAGCGACACATGCCTTCATTTGAAGAAAAAAAAATCTGGCGACATCCCAAACATTTCATACCGACATTCCTTTATTTTGATACATCTGTAAAGCCATCTCGCATTTGTGATAGCAAGCAGATTTACCTGTACACGGGGACATTGATTACACACGTTGTTTGTATACATGGGACCTGGGACTTCACGGTAATTCTCCTATCTCAAGGATTCGTCAACGGATGGCTTGGATCCTTAGCTCATCACTGGCTTAATCCCTATACAGCTGTTTGGATTATAGAAAATTTGTGTGTTTTGGATGTATTTTAACTATATTTTAACGGTTAAAAGAGAATGCTCATAATTAAATACTCCGTAAATCGGGCTGACAGGAAAACGTCTCCAAAACTACCAATGTTTGTTTGTACAAATGATCTAATGGCCCGTAATGTGATAAAAGTTTGTTAATTAAGGGCTGGCAATTAATACCACTTAGTATATGAAAATGATAAAATTTTAGAATGGAAACATGTATCATTTGCAATTGTTGGTACACCCGGAGGATGGCAACAACAAAAGGCGGAAATATATCTCAAGTGTTGAATTTCTTCAACACAACGCCCTCGTGTAAGAACGGACCGGCTAATCGAATTGAAACTGGACCAAGGGCAGATGAAAGTTCTCGGATACCAGCCCCAAGAACAAAAACGACCAAAGGGGACAGAGAAAAATCAGGGTTTGATCTCTAGAAATGGAAAAGGATTTCCCCTGGGTTTGAACTTATCAATTGAACGGTGCGTTTTCTTGATAAGTCAACATACATTTTCTATATATTATATCTTTATCAAATATTCATTACACTTTAATTCAATCGTGACTGCCATTAAATATTTTATAACTCTCAGCAGCTTGCAGCCATAGGCTTAGTGATTCCTTTCATCTACTGCACGGTGAAGGGGATTTTCAACCATTAAACAGAGTGAAAACAAAACTGAAAACAAGACTCTGCAATAAGACACTCAGTCCCTCTCTCATGATTTAATGGAAGGTCCAACACTCTTGACTTTGACTATTGTAACGCTGTGGATGATTTGGAACCAGAAGAAGAGGAGACTTGTGGTTAAGACTTGTGATTTTATTTTTACATTTGTGTTTCAGGAAGTGTTAGTTGAAAATGTTTTACTGTTATGGGTACAAGGTAAAAAATAACAATTGCATGTGTAAATGAAATGTTTTCTTTCTTTGAAACATTCAGCAAGGGGTACTGTGTGGGGATGGTGGCATAACTTTTAAAATAGGAATTAGACGCGTTGGGCGTCGCAAAAGCTGACATTCACAGTCAAGATGCAACATGCCATTAAAAATTTTCTGGGGAGAAACAAACTGAATGCACCCGTACGTTAGTTCCACACCCGTACCCGTCACTTAATAGTTCCACTACTTAATAATTCCATCCACCCGTACTTAATAGTTCCCAACCCGTATTAATAGTTCCACCCGTACTTAATGTCACCCGTACTAAATAGTTCCACCGTACTTAATAGTTCACCAAACCCGTTTACTTTATAGTTCCAACGCCGTAACTTTATATTTCAGTTTAATTTAATGCTATATACAGTTACAAAATTGGTACCTGTATATGATTTAATATCTTAGTTGTATCATTCAAGTTTCCATTTGTTAATTCTTCATACAGGATATGCGAATCTAACCAACATTGATACTTTTCAATTCCTCGGAGATTTGGTCAGGTATCATTCATTTCATCAGTTCCCCGATACATTTATACCATCCCGACCCGACCAACGAATCTTAAACAGATTGCGTTGAAACCAGTTCCAACAAAATTATCCGAACCCGAAGGCAACATTAAAGGAAGTCGTGATCCGGTCCTGAGAGAAAATAAAAGTTCAAGCTGACTTCATGAGTTTTCTTTGATCTTGCCAACTGAATTCATAATATATTCCCGTTATCGGGGGGGAATCTCAAACGAAACAACGATAATATAAATCACAACACTATGAAACATTTAATATAAAAGTGCAAGTATGTAAATATGATCGGTTGTATAGAACACTTGATGGCAAATCTCATAACTAAGTCCCGAAATAGAAATAAAACATAGAGCTATGTAGGGAAACACGGACTCGCCTGGACAACACCACGGAGGTAGGGATCAGGTGCTTAGGAGAGTAAGCAATAACCTGTTGATTGCGGATCACACATCCGCCGTGAGGGTCTCCATAGTCTATAACGAAGAACAGTGTATTGAACGGACCTAACAGATAATGGTTTATGAAACCCATCAGAGACAGCATTTGATCCAACTGGCAGACCATACTGGCAAACATAGATTCGTTATAACCGACCATGAATTTGCGAAATGCTGCATTTAAACGATGACTGCGTTGAAGCACCTGCAACAAGACCGAACTTGTTTGTAAGTAGCCTAGTCTCCGATTCAAAATAGAACTAACACAGCATATAAGTTGAAAGAACATACACCTCAAATATCGGGTGAATGATGGATGTTGCTACATCAGATAGGGGCGTTGACGATGGAAAGAAGGTGACAATTCGTCAACAATGATATCTCGACTTGAGGAGTTAGTGTGCCGTTAATGTCTCTGTTACAAATAAATATCAACGTACGAAGCATGATATCGGGAAGATTCTTGGTGCCTTTTATTTCTAGTTCACTGGGATATATTGATCACAAATAAATGATTTTTTTTTATTATTTAAACTAGTAGCTAAAATGCGTCGATACTATCGAGATATTCTCGAATTTTAAGACCAACCGTAGTGGGCTCTCTCATTGCAGAATATAAAACTTTTTGAATTATGCCTCGTTAGAAATATGAAAACAGGTCAGCTAATACAGGCAGCACGGTTTCGTGCCATGGATTTCAACGGTACTGTTGGCAGACCTCGGTCACTCTTATTTTATTTTTAAAAAAACTACAAACGATATTTTGTCAAGTGAGGAACTCCAGCATTATCTTTACTATCAACTTCAGAGTACGGTGTGCGTGTTATTAACCGTGGTGCATTGGATCTGTATGTTTTTGTCTTCTCAGAAACTTCAATGCTGTTCGTGTCGTAAATCGTCGATCTAAAATGCTTAAGCATGTTTCAACAAACAGGATAATGTTTGTACTCTCTACCTGCAAGCATGATACCTTTTGGTTTTCAAGCGCTAAACAATCCATCTGCACTAATCTGTTTGGTGCATCTACAGTTAAGCGCTTTCAACTTCCCTGTTTTTACAAACACAGAGGCAATCACTAGATCTCTTCAATTATTCAGAAACCTAGACTATACCAAAATATAAAAATTATGCGAAAAAAAATTAAAAACAAACAAATAAGAGAATCCTTATAAATCCTGTACAAGAGTACAGTTGAGATGTCGGGGAACAATCGGATTCAACGCTCGTCCAATTTCCCGTACCGGGACATAATACGGGAATAGCGAGTAGAACCCAGTTTACGATTGAGTCCCGGCGAAGTACATGGGCCCTTGGGACACAAGAAGTGGGATTAATGTGCCTTGGGTAGGAGTTAGCATTCCCTGTGACGCGGTCAACACACCCGCCGTGAGGCCAATTGTCTTGATCGGGTCAAACACGGAGCAATCCGTGGGAGTCAAGTCCGGTACGTAAGAGTACATGCATGTTTCCACCAGTGTTGTCCTGTTTATGACCCTTCTGGCGAATTTCATGACTAACATCCTTTAAAGAGCAAAACTACCACAGAAAATGGTTTCATAGCAAATTTTCATATGCGTATTACAGTGCAGCAATTATGAGTTAGATAAATGCAATTCGTATTCGGTGTCTTTGAAATTACATATCAAGGAAAGATTAAACATTTCTTCCCTCAAGTGAAAACTCTATAAAAATTCATTTTTCGTGCATTCCAAAGGCACGGTGCGGATAGACAACTGTTGCGATGAGCTGGTGCACTCACACATTGGTCTCTAACATTGCAATCCTCCGTGAAGATCTCGCGGAGATCTGCTTTGGGAGTAACGAATAGTTAAACTCAATGAGACAATATGACGTTGACAGAGAAAATGACTGGACAAAAAAAAGACAATTTTCTGAAATGCAACATAAAATCGATAAAGTTGAAAACAGTTGGAACAGAAAACAACAAAATACGAGAGCCCGCTGCTTTTTGACATCTACGCGGAACCGTCCCACCGTCCATTTATATAGGTTTATAAAATACTCGTCCATTTATATAGGTTTTCTGAAATACTCGTACCATTTTTAGGGTTATAAATACTCCCATGTCTTGTTAACTCCATCAACAAGGTGTTGCAAGCTAATTACAGTACACAAATTCATAGTACACAAAAGATTTAATAACAGTACCGTATATTCGAGTCCATAATCAAAAATACGTAGACATAGTCTTCTCTCCGGAAAATCTATTTTTTGAAAAATAAATTCAAACATATTACTGAGATTAAATCATTTGTATTTATCTAACATGGAATATTGTATTTCATCTATTTGACTTATTGTTTTTCGTGATGTAATAATTCAAGAAAAAATGATACCCATGGTCTATCGCCCACGTGAGCACTCACAACTTGGTCGGTTAGTCAAACCATAATGTCACAGCTTCTGCTTTTCTACAAGTTTCTCAAAATATTCACCTAGAACATTTCATGATAGCCTCGTGGCGGCTTTACTCCTCGGTGAAAATACATCTCTGTACTCCTGTCATGTTGTCATTTTGCTTTTACAATGGTATGGGTTTTATCACGTGTTGTCCATTACAGATGGTATGGGTTATACCACGTGGTTGTCCCATTACACAATCGGTATGGGTTATACCACGTGTTTTGTTACCTTACAAATGGGTAATGGGTTTTACCACGTGTTTGTCCATTACAATGGTATGGGTTTATACCAAATGTTGTCCATTTTGCTTACTATGGTATGGGCTGCATAAGTTAATTCTGCCAAGTTTCCATTTTTTACTACGTAATTCTACTTTGCCGCGGCCGTCACTTTCCATTGTGTTACTTATTCTTTTGTCAAGATCTTCCCCAAACATTCATTTCCTACCAGGACGTTCATGGTCCAATATAGAGAATCTACCACAAGAAAATGGTCAGTGCCAATTGAACACAAAAGCACTACTCATTTTGACATATTATCCACTTCTTCCTACATTTTAACAGGGTCTATTAAGCCCGATTTGTCAGATCAGATTTCAAATTTGATTTCATATATATATAGTTCCATTTACAAGGTATGATTTGTCAGACGTGTTCTTCATTAATATGCCCCTCCATTTTTTGCTTTGTTTGCAATTCAACATTATTGGGGTACGACATTTACATTTTATCCGTTTGTGCCTTAATGTTAGCGGCTGTCAAAATATGAATATCTACAGGAGACATAAAAGTTGTTAATATCTGTTCCTCGTTTTTCTTTCTTGAATTCAAACACGTGAACGAAAATGTCCCAATATCTTAATTCCAATAATTTATCAAATCAATCTCTATATTAGTCGAAAACTACTTTGGAGCAAAGTTCGGAATAGATCCACGTGTTTTGTGATGTAGTTAAACCTTTATGACGCGATTTTTAATTGGTTAAAGCTATCTGACAAGAGTATGTCTCTATTCGATCTGACTTCATATCTGTCATATGATTTTCCTATCTACACGACACGATTTGTAAGATGTGACGAGTCAGATCTGACAAATCATGTCGTGTAAGTAGGGCTTTAGAGATTTTCAGAGTGCGACACAAAGTTTTATGGACATTTGCTGTTCAGTGATTACTCGCGGCGCCATGATTTTCATCTTCACGAAAGGGACCTACCCGCCGTCTGTAATCGATTTCCATAAAACGTCTTGACATACATGTACTATGTCAAAACTTTGCTTTTTAAATGACATAATGATTATCTACTAGAATATGCAAATATTATTGTTTTACATGTAGCACCATTTGTCGGAGATCTAACACTTTTCACCTTTTTTTTGATACCTGATAACAATACTTTGTCACGAAACAGAACAGCTTATCTATAACATAGTGAACCTAAATTTCAACACTAATCAGAACCTTTCATTTCATGACGCATTACAATTGATTGTAAAACTATTGATATTTTCAGTTTTCTGGGTGTTCCACAATAATCATTTCTGTTTTGCCGGATGCAGAGACTTTTCATCTGTCTTGCAAGCGCACAAAGAGCATATTTTCTAGTATATTTTCTAGTTTTAACTATGTTCATGGCACTAGGATCTTTCCTGAAATAAACATAAATCGCACTATTCATAGCATATAAAATCAACTTGCAGTCGTTGTCAATACGTACAGACATGTCATTGACTTAAATTAAAAATAGAAGAGGGCCTAATATGCTCCCTTGAGGTACTC